>CAKXYN010000356.1:0-293967 GCA_935064755.1 Tragelaphus eurycerus | reverse complement strand
TTCCATGGGGATGATTTTGATCCCTGTCTCCTGTACAATGTCACACACTTCATTCCATAATTCATCAGGCACTCTATCTATCAGATCTAGGCCTTTACATCTATTTCTCACTTCCACTGTATAATCATAAGGGATTTGATTTAGGTCATACCTGAATGGTCTAGTGGTTTTCCCTACTTTCTTCAAGTTAAGTCTGAATTTGGCAATAAGGAGTTCATGGTCTGAGCCACAGTCAGCTCCTGGTCTTGTTTTTGCTGACTGTACAGTGCTTCTCCATCTTTGGCTGCAAAGAATATAATCGATCTGATTTCGGTGTTGACCATCTGGTGATGTCCATGTATAGAGTCTTCTCTTGTGTTGTTGAAGAAGGTGTTTGTTATGACCAGTGCATTTTCTTGGCAAAACTCTGTTAGTCTTTGCCCTGCTTCATTCTGTAGTCCAAGGCCAAATTTGCCTGTTACTCCAGGTGTTTCTTGACTTCCTACTTTTGCATTCCAGTCCCCTATAATGAGAAGGACATCTTTTTTGGGTGTTAGTTCTTAAAGGTCTTGTAGGTCTTCATAGAACTGTTCAACTTCAGCTTCTTCAGTGTTACTGGTTGGGGCATAGACTTGGATTACTGTGACATTGAATGGTTTGCCTTGGAAATGAACAGAGATCATTCTGTCGTTTTTGAGATTGCATCCAAGTACTGCATTTCCAACTCTTTTTTGACCATGATGGACACTCCATTTCTTCTGAGGGATTCCTGCCCACAGTAGTAGATATAATGGTCATCTGAGTTAAATTCACCCATTCCAGTCCATTTCAGTTCCCTGATTCCTAGAATGTTGACATTCACTCTTGCCATCTCTTGTTTGACCACTTCCAATTTGCCTTGATTCATGGACCTGACATTCCAGGTTCCTACGCAGTATTGCTCTTTACAGCATCGGACTTTGCTTCTATCACCAGTCACACATCCACAGCTGGGTATTCTTTTTGCTTTGGCTCCATCCCTTCATTCTTTCTGGAGCTCTTTCTCCATTGATCTCCAGTAGCATATTGGGCACCTACTGACCTGGGGAGTTTCTCTTTCAGTATCCTATCACTTTGCCTTTTCGTACTGTTCATGGGGTTCTCAAGGCAAGAATACTGAAGTGGTTTGCCATTCCTTTCTCCAGTGGACCACATTCTGTCAGATCTCTCCACCATGTCCCACCCGTCTTGGGTTGCCCCATGGGCATGGCTTAGTTTCATTGAGTTAGACAAGGGTGTGGTCCTAGTGTGATTAGATTGACTAGTTTTCTGTGAGTATGGTTTCAGTGTGTTTGCCCTCTGATGCCCTCTTGCAAGACCTACCGTCTTACTTGGGTTTCTCTTACCTTGGTCGTGGGGTATCTCTTCACGGCTGCTCCACCAAAGCACAGCCATTGCTCCTTACCTTCTGAGTGCTTCCACCTATAAAATGAGAATAAGAATACTTAGTAGTTCTTTAGAAAGGTAAATGGAGTCAGTAAATATAAACCCTACAGAGGTGAAACTTTTCAAGACTATCCAGTAGGTGGATTCCACAAGTGCAAAACTGTTTTTTGTTTTTGTTTTTGTTGTTAATACTTACCATGGTGATACTAAAACACTATGTACCTTACTCACTCTTACTCTCTCACAAGTATACAGTGGAGTCTTTCTCATTCTTTTGTTTTTCCTCTACCTATTTGCACTGATCACTGAGGAAGACTTTCTTATCTCTCCTTGCTGTTCTTTGGAACTCTGCATTCAGATGAATGTATCTTTCCTTTTCTCCTCTGCCTTTAGCTTCTCTTCTTTCCTCAGCTATTTGTTAGGCCTTCTCAGACAGCCATTTTACCTTTTTGCATTTCTTTTTCTTGGGGATGATCTTGATCACCACCTCTTGTATAAGAGGTTCAGTGAAATTTGATGCTGAAAACAATGCCTTCTAAATGTCGTTTTGGGAAATAGTTAACTCTGTATAAAAACCCCTATGTTAACATGAGGTAGTGTATTATATGAATTAATAATTTAAAATTTCTCAATTTTAATCTCTAATAAATAACAGAAGATTCAACCTGCCTTAACAGAATCTCCTTGAGGGTCTCAATAATTTTCTTTTCTCTTACTGTGGTAAATATACATAAGATAAAAGCTGACCGTTTTAACCATTTTAAAGTGTACAGTTCAGTGGCATTAACTACCTTTTTAATATTGTGCAACCATTACAAAATCCTCCTGCTCTTCCAACTTCTCATTTAATGGCTCCCTCTTCTTCTGTTCTGCCAGGAATTAGCAGTTGCCTGCTCAACTCAGAGACGTTGTAACTTTCTGTTGTTCTGTTTCTCTCTCCGTTTTCAACTAATTGATGGATTAACTTTGCTGTAAGACTCGGAACTCAAACTGGGGTTCTCTAATAACCTAGAGGGGTGGGACTGGGCAGTAGGTGGGAGGGAGATTCAAGAGGAAGGGGACATATGTACACCCATGGTTAATTCATGTTAATTTAATTCATGTTGATGTATGACAGAAATCAAAGTAATATTGTAAACCAATCATCAGTCAATTAAGAAAAGTAATGGATGTTTTGGACAAAAAGTTAAAGTTGTGGAAAAGAAGATGTTGTGTGTGATGGGAATGTTGAAAACAGAGAGAGAAAAGTATGCACTTGTAAGGAAAGTTATTCAAAATACCTTGCTGAAAAACACATAAGTTGTAGATGTTAGTGTAGAAATGTTCATACTTCTGTGAAAATTAAGAAAGATATTTCCTTTTATATATTTGTAAATAGAATATATATCAAAACTCCAAAGATATTTGCATAGCAAAGAGAAGCACATGACTTACCTCTCATTAGTATTCATGTCCTTCAAAGCATTATTCTCTTGAATGTACTGTGGGTGCCAGGGGGGCTTTGGTTGCCCTGGGACAGCAGTCTGAGCCAACTTCTAAGTCTGGAAGCTGAGGTGGCATGCCATCTTCTTACTGTACTTGAATGTTTTCTGTTTAAAATGTTCAATTATCTGAAGATTCAAATCCTTCCTAGCAGCCTGCCTGCTCCAGCAACCAGTAGTGAGTTAAGTGCACCCAGCTCAATTGTCTCGGTTCTTTGGCCATATGCCTCGTGGCCAAAATACCCAGAAGATAAGCAGTATTATATTTAATAAAGGCTTTTGAAAGCAGCACACAATCAAAAAAAGAAAAAAAAAAAACCTTAAGCAATTTAAATGGAACATTGGCAAAAATCAAGGGGTGAGGCAGGAGCAAGAGAGTTCAATGGAGGGCATTAATGGGGTCTTAGGTGGGAGAGAGGAACAGGGTGAGAGATTCTGCCAGGGTGATATCAGCAGTCCCCTGTTATGGGCAGAATGTTCCTGATGGATGTGCGTTCATAAAGATCATTTTTTTTTTTTTTTTTTTTGGAAAATAATCGTCTATATATCAAATTGAAGAAACAATTTAGGGAGTTCCCTGGTGGTCCTGTGGTTAGGACTTTGCCTTCCAGTTCAGTACTGTGTGGGTGTGGACCCCTTCATAACTCACTGAGTTCTGCATTAGATTATGTACTCCTTCCTACATGTAACTGATTCTTCACAATATGAATAGCTTTCAGAATGCCTAACCCCTCTAACTCAGTTAAAGCAACCAAGAACTCGTACATGTTACAACATGGATGAACCTTGCGAAGAGCCAAAACACAAAATATTGCCCCTCATACAAGTCTGGTCTACTCTGAATGCTGCCTTATAGGCCTCTTGCATGGATGTGCATAAATTGCTTAACCAAGCCCTCTTGCTGCCCCTGAAATTTTTTCCCACTTTTCAATATTACAAAGACGCTGTGTTGACTATTTTTTTTTTTTTTTACTAAATGTTTATGATCAATCTTAAATTACATCTTTGGGCAAATGCTCCGAAGTAGAATTATCCGTTTGAAAATTTGCACATTTTAAGTCTTTTAGTAAATATTCCGAGATGGCCCTTCAGAAAATTTGCTTGGCCTGTGCTCCCCAGTGCAGAGCTTGAGGGTCAAATTTCTCTGGTGAGAAATAATAGTACTCAAATCTCAAATACAGTACTGCTTATCCACAGCAGTGTAAACGTAGGGGAGGGAGAATGGAGATAGTGGTTGAGTGTGTTGTTCTAGGCCAAATTTTCCAAACTCATAATGTCCTGTATTTGTTTGCAGTTCCCTTGGGTACACATCTACCATGTCCTTGCTCATCAATAGCGCCAACTGCCAAATTGTAGGTTTTGCAGTAGCCACTACTGGATGGATCCTCGGCACCACTGCCATGGGCCTCGTGGAGTGGCGAGTATGGTATCTAGACAACGCCTCACAATTCTCTGGTCTGGCCTGCGTGGGAATGTGGAGAGTCTGTGTCTTCCGTCAAACCAACATCACCACAGCTACCTCATGTCACAGTTACAGCTACCATGATACTTACCTACCTCTTGATATCCGTGTTTCTCAACACCTCTTACTGATGGCCAGCATTCTAGGACTCTTGGGGAAAGCCTCTGTTACTTTTGCACTTAAAAATGTGTCCATGGGAATTCTTGAGAATACTACTACCTACAAAGCATTTGTCATTTCAGGAATTCTCCACATAGCTGCTGGTATCTGTATCTCAGTTGCCGTCATCTGGAATTACCACTCTGTGGTGACTGAAGAGGGTATTGTCTTCCCACCATCTTTCAATATACCCTTCAAGCCATATGCTCAGAAAATTGGCAGCACTGTTATAGTGGCATGTCTAGCTGCCTTTGCGCTGTTCTTAAGTGGGTGTTTTTTTCTCTCTTACAAATTACCCCGGATAACCAGGTGCATCCTGAAGTATGAGGAATGTAGATTCCTGTTTGCATTGACCTTACAAAAACAAACATTACCAAAAGTTTGTGGGAAATCTTACCATGATGCTTAATAAAATTCCCAAGGACTCGATGGCAATAAAGTGTTTGGCAGAAAGTAGTAAACCATTTACTTCAGTTGTAATCTGTGTCTGATTTGATTCATTGATTCAGTTAAGGAATTTCATTTAAAAAATCTTTCCAATCTGCCAGTTTTTATTTTAAGTATTGCCTAATCACAATACTATAAATCTAGTGTATTGGAAATAACAGTTTCTGAGGTTCTTATATTTCCCGCCTCAATGATTGCTAAAAGCTGATTTATTTTCTATGCTCTGGTATTACACATCTGTCGTATAAAAATTTTCATTATATGGAGAAGTAGATATGGTAAGGGACAGGGAAGCCTGGCATGCTGCGGTCCAGGGTGTTGCAGTCAGACACAACTGAGCAACAACAGCAACGAGAAAATGAGGAATTCATTCCACTATATTACTGGACACCAGAATTAGTGAAATTGTTCTGTATAAGGTTTATGTATCCTTTCTTTCCCCCTTTTAAATATTTTTAAATGGTTATAAAGGAACATCTTGTCCCTTTATCCTAACAAAGTGATTCCCTTGCTTAAAGAATATTAACAGTTATTCCTTGTTATCACTGAATACTTACAATTTTTAAATGCCTCAAAATAAATTCTTCAGATTTGTTTTTTTCTACACAAATTACTCACAATGACAAAAGTCTGAAACTAAAGCATCTCTCCTACCAACCTATCCTAAGTTAAGTTAAGGTAAGGTAAGGTAAGGTAAGGTAAGTCACTTCAGTCGTGTCCAACTCTGTGCGACCGAATAGACGGCAGCCCACCAGGCTCCACCGTCCCTGGGATTCTCCAGGCAAGAACACTGGAGTGGGTTGCCATTTCCTTCTCCAGGGCATGAAAGTGAGAAGTGAAAGTGAAGTCGCTCAGTCGTGTCTGACTCTGTGACCCCATGGACTGCAGCATACCAGGCTTCTCCGTCCATGGGATTTTCCAGGCAAGAGTACTGGAGTGGGGTGCCATTGCCTTCTCCTACCAACCTATCCTATCTGCCCTTTAAGAAAATTTTTAGATTTTTTAAATTTGTTGTTGATGTTCAGTTGCTGAGTTGTTTCCAACATTTTGCAACCCCATGGGCTGCAGCACACAAGGTTTCCCTGCCCTTCACCATCTCCCGGAGCTTGCTCAAACTCATGTCCATTGACTCGGTGATGCCATGCAACCATTTGTCCCCTGTCGTCCCCTTCTCCCGCCTTCAGTCTTTCCCAGCATCAAGAGTCTTTTCTAATGAGTCAGCTCTTTGCATCAGATAGCCAAATTATTGGAGCTTCAGCTTTACCATCAGTCCTTCTAATGAATATTCAGGACTGATTCCTTTAGGACTGACTGATTTGATATCCTTGCAGTCCAAAAGACTCTCTCAAAGAGTCTTCTCCAACACCACAGTTCAAAAACTTCAGTTCTTTGGCACTCCGTTTTCTTTATGGTCCAACTTTCACATTCATACACGACTACTGCAAAAAACATTGCTTTGATGAGATGGACCTTTGTCAGCAAAGTAATGTCTCTGCTTTTTAATATGCTGTCTAGCTTGATCATAGCTTTTGTTTTTCAATGAGCAAGCATCTTTTAATTTCATGGCTGCAGTCACGATCTGCAGTAATTTGGAGCCCAAGAAAATAAAGTCTCTCACTGTTTCCATTGTTTCCACTTATATTTGCCATGAAGTGATGAGACAAGATGCCATTATCTTTGTTTTTTGAATTTTGAGTTTTAAGCCAACTTTTTCACTCTCCTCTTTCAATTCTTCAAGAGGCTCTTTACTTCTTCACTTTCTGCCATAAGCGTGGTGTCATCTGCATATCTGAGGTTATTGATATTTCTCCTGCAATCTTTACTTCAGCTTGTGCTTCATCCAACTTGGCATTTTACATGATGTACTCTGCAAATAATAAATAGGCAGGGTGACAATATACAGCCTTGATGTGCTCTTTTCCCAATTTGGAACCAGGCTGTTGTTCCACGTTTGGTTCTAACTGTTGCTTCCTGTCCTGCATACAGATTTCTCAGGAAGCAGGTAAGGTACTCTGATATTCCCATCTCTTTAAGAATTTTCCAGTTTGTTGTGATCCACACAATCAAAGACTTTGGCTGTCC
The DNA here is from genome assembly GCA_935064755.1 of Tragelaphus eurycerus. Lineage (NCBI taxonomy): Eukaryota > Metazoa > Chordata > Mammalia > Artiodactyla > Bovidae > Tragelaphus > Tragelaphus eurycerus. Next base: position 286,932 of record CAKXYN010000356.1, on the reverse strand, counting down.
TATTGAAAGGCTGTTGCTGAGCCATGAAGGACTCTGGGAATTCTGAGATGAATTCAATTTGGGGCCAGTGACAAGGCTTGATCACTCAGAGCTTTTGTGTAATAAAGTTTTATTAAAGTATAAAAGAGATAGAGAAAGCTTCTGATACAGGCATCAGAAGAGGGCAGAAAGAGTGCCACCCATCCCACCCCACCCCACCCCACCCCCCACCCCACCCGTGCTAGTCTTTAATTGGATGTTATATAGCTACTACCAGTCTGCTAATTGGAGAAAGGAAATGTCTCAAAACTCAGAGACTGGTGACAGACCCCTCACTCACAACATGCATTGAGATTACATTGGCACAAAGTGAGTCATCCTGGGCCATAAAATGATTGATATGAATCTTGAAGAAAGGCAGGTTTCTAAGCAACTATAATCTTACTAACATAGCTTAAGAGAACATTTACATGGGTAAAACATAGTCGTTTGTCAAGTCCTTCTGAGTCTTAGACAGAACCAACTTGAAGACAGAATCTAGGGTTCATTAACATAGCTTAAGGTAAATATTTCTATAAGCAAAATGCATTGGTTAGCTCGGGGATTGAGACGAGTTAAGTTCAGGTGAAACCAGGTGTCATCATGGCAACAAAGAATTTTAAAAGAAACCTCTTTATAAATTTGTATAGAGAAGGGGAAATAACCTAACACTCGTTTGTTTTCTCCTGCCACTTAAAAGAGAGGTAAAAATGTCTGACACTTGCAACCTATTTCCTCCGTTTGGAGACTCCTGGCCTTCCTACCTGTTACCCTCTCATTCCCCCATTTTCTTTTAGTAGAATTATGTTGCCTAGGGAAAGGACATTGTACTCATTCTGTAACTGCTTCCAAGCTGATAAGGAGCATCATCTCTATTCTCCTAACCCTCATATTGAGGGTCTCTGATCCAGGGGCCCCAAGTAGTAGTTGGAGGAAGCTGCCACAGTTTTAGAAGTTTGAGCAACCATTTGTAACTTAAAAGCCTTCATGCGACTGGAAACAAATCTTGCAGTCCAAGGGACTCTCAAGAGTGGAGAGTGAAAAAGTTGACTTAAAGCTCAACATTCAGAAAACAAAGATCATGGCATCCGATCCCATCACTTCATGGGAAATAGATGGGGAAACAGTGGAAACAGTGTCAGACTTTATTTTTGGGGGCTCCAAATTCACTGCAGACGGTGACTGGAGCCATGAAATTAAAAGACGCTTACTCCTTGGAAGGAAATTTATGACCAACCTAGATAGCATATTCAAAAGCAGAGACATTACTTTGCCAACAAAGGTTCGTCTAGTCAAGGCTATGGTTTTTCCTGTGGTCATGCATGGATGTGAGAGTTGGACTGTGAAGAAGGTGCCGAAGAATTTATGGTATTGAACTGTGGTGTTGGAGAAGACTCTTGAGAGTCCCTCGGACTGCAAGGAGATCCATCCAGTCCATTCTGAAGGAGATCAGCCCTGGGATTTCCTTGGAAGTAATGATGCTAAAGCTGAAACTCCAGTACTTTGGCCACCTCATGCGAAGATTTGACTCATTGGAAAAGACTGATCTTTGACATTACCAAATTTGCCTGTTTCTCTAGGTATTTCTTGACTTCTTTTGCATTCCAGTCCCATATAATGAAAAGGACATCTTTTTTGTGTGTTAGTTCTAAAAGGTCTTGCAGGTCTTCATAGAACTGTTTCCACTGTTTCCCCATCTATTTCCCATGAAGTGATGGGACCGGATGCCATGATCTTCGTTTTCTGAAAGTTGAGCTTTAAGCCAACTTTTCCTCTCCTCTTTCACTTTCATCAAGAGGCTTTTGAGTTCCTCTTCACTTTCTGCCATAAGGGTGGTGTCATCTGCATATCTGAGGTTATTGATATTTCTCCCAGCAATCTTGATTCCAACTATATAGTCCATGGAATTCTCCAGGCCAGAATACTGGAGTGGGTAGCCTTTCCCTTCTCCAAGGGATCTTACCAACCCAGGGATCAAACCCAGGTCTCCCATATTGCAGGCAGATTCTTTACCAGATGAGCTACAAGGGAAGCCCTTATAAGTGATATCATACAGTATTTGTCTATCTCTGTATGAGTTACTGGAAAAGGTCAGTTTTCATTCCAATCCCAAAGAAAGGCAATGCCAAAGAATGCTCAAGATCAGTCGCTCAGTCATGTCCAACTCTTTGCGACCCCACGAATCGCAGCAGAGGAACCAGAGATCAAATTGCCAACATCCGCTGGATCATGGAAAAAGGAAGAGAGTTCCAGAAAAACATCTATTTCTGCTTATTGACTATGCCAAAGCCTTTGTGTAGATCACAATAAATTGTGGAAAATTCTGAAAGAGATAGGAATATCAGACCACCTGATCTGCCTCTTGAGAAATTTGTATGCAGGTCAGGAAGCAACAGTTAGAACTGGACATGGACCAACAGACGGGTTCCAAATAGGAAAAGGAGTATGTCAAGGCTGTATATTGTCACCCTGCTTATTTAACTTATATGCAGAGTACATCATGAGAAACGCTGGACTGGAAGAAACACAAGTTGGAATCCAGATTGCTGGGAGAAATATCAATAACCTCAGATATGCAGATGACACCACCTTTATGGCAGAAAGTGAAGAGGAACTAAAAAGCCTCTTGATGAAAGTGAAAGTGGAGAGTGAAAAGGTTGGCTTAAAGCTCAACATTCAGAAAACGAAGATCATGGTATCTGGTCCCATCAGTACATGGGAAATAGATGGGGAAACAGTGGAAACAGTGTCAGACTTTATTTTTCTGGGCTCCAAAATCACTGCAGATGGTGAGTGCAGCCATGAAATTAAAAGACACTTACTCCTTGGAAGGAAAGTTATGACCAACCTAGATAGTATATTCAAAAGCAGAGACATTACTTTGCCAACAAAGGTTCGCCTAGTCAAGGCTATGGTCTTTCCTGTGGTCATGTATGGATGTGAGAGCTGGACTGTGAAGAAGGCTGAGCGCCGAAGAATTGATGCTTTTGAACTGTGGTGTTGGAGAAGACTCTTGAGAGTCCCTTGGACTGCAAGAAGATCCAACCAGTCCATTCTGAAGGAGATCAGCCCTGGGATTTCTTTGGAAGGAATGATGCTAAAGCTGAAACTCCCGTGTTTTGGCCACCTCATGCGAAGAGTTGACTCGTTGGAGAAGACGCTGATGCTGGAAGGGATTGGGGGCAAGAGGAGAAGGGGACAACAGAGGATGAGATGGCTGGATGGCATCACTGACTCGATGGATGTGAGTCTGAGTGACCTCCGGGAGTTGGTGATGGACAGGGAGGCCTGGCGTGCTGCGATTCATGGGGTTGCAAAGAGTCGGACACGATTGAGTGACTGATCTGATCTGATTTGATCTGATCACTTATAGAATCTGAAAACATCACAAAGTATACAATATAACAAAATGGAGGCTCACAGATACAGAGAACAATCTACTTGTTACCATCGGGGAAGGGAAGTGGGAGGGGCAATACAGATGTTGGGGAGAGGTAGGCACACCATGTTAGGTGTAAGATGAGCTCAAGGATGTATTGTAAACCATGGAGAATAGAGCCAGTACTCTGTAATAACTATAAATGGAAAGCAAGCTTTCACAATTGTACAATAAGAAAGAAAAGGAAAGAAAGTGGGGGGAGGACGGAGGGAAGAAAGGAAGGAAAATAATGGTGTTTTTGGAGGTCACAAAGCCAACATTGATCAGGCCCTTTTTAGCAAAGGAATTTAGTTTATTTTTTAAAATTTATTTCTTTGAATCGGAGGCTAATTGCTTTACAATGTTGTAGTGGTTTTTTGCCATACTTGACATGAATCTGCCAAGGGTGTACACGTGTTCCTCATCCTGAACCCCCCTCCCACCTCCCTCCCCATCCCTCTGGGTCATCCCAGTGCACCAGCCCCGAGCGCCCCGTCTCATGCATCGAACCTGGATTGGCGATCTGTTTCACATATGATCATATACATGTTTCATTCTCTCAGATCATCTCACCTTCGCCTTCTCCCACAGAATCCAAAAGACTGTTCTGTACATCTGTGTCTCTTTTGCGGTCTTGCGTACAAGGTTCTCATTACCATCTTTCTAAATTCCATATATATGCCTTACTATACTGTACTGGTGTTTTACTTTCTGACTTATTTCACTGTGTATAATAGGCTCCAGTTTCATCCACCTCATTAGAACTGATTCAAGTGTATTATTTTAATGGCTGAGTAATATTCCATTGTGTATATGTACCACTGCTTTCTTATTCATCGTCTGCTGATGGACATCTGGGTTGTGTCCTTGTCCTGGCTATTGTAAACAGTGCTGTGATGATCATTTGGGTACACATGTCTCTTTCAATTCTGGTTTCCTTGGTGTGTATGCCCAGCAGTGGGATTGCTGGCTACTACGGCAGTTGTAATTCCAGGTTTTTAAGGGATCTCCACACTGTTCTCCATAGTTGCTATACTAGTTTGCATTCCCACCAACAGTGTAAGACGGTGCCCTTTTCTCCACACCGTCTCCAGCATTATTCCTTGTAGATTTTTGAATAGCAGCCATCATGACCAGTGTGAGATGGTACCTCATTGTGGTTTTGATTTGCATTTCTCTGATAATGAGTCATGTTCAGCATCTTTTCATGTGCTTGTTAGCCATCCGTATGTCTTCTTCGGAGCAAACGAATTTAGAATGGAGCAGTGGGCTCCCACAGGTGGGGCAGGATGACTAGCCCACATCCAGTGCAGGCAATACTGGGGGGCATTGCCCACGAAGACATTTATTACAAGATTAAACACAAGTAAACGCTGGTTCTGTTTTGATTACCGTCTCCATACTCCAGTATTCTAAAATAATGTCAGGAATTAAATAATTTTCCTCTGCAAAACCAAATTTTGTTGGTTTAAGTTTGAAAACTTTGTTGTCATATATGTCAGGTTTTAATATTTTATGTATTATTCACAAGGTACTAAGTTTTAGTGTACATATATACAAACACACACACACATATGTGTGTGTATATATATGTATATACAAACGCACACACATATGTGTGTATGTGCATATATAAATATATATATAAATTCATACATACACAGTCTTAGTACTTACCTTTAAAAATTCATTGTCTTCTATGAGGGAGTTCATAAAGAGAAAACCCTGTTCAACAATTGTCACCAACACAGGCCACCATGGTTACCACTGCTCCCGTCCACAGAGCATCCTTATTGGTTTGCAAGGCCTTGAGATCACTTCCTGCACAGCCTGCAGTCCCCGAGTGAATGTACTAATACACAGCCCACATTCAAACAATTGATTCTAAACACACAGTGATAACACAAAAGTTATCAAGGTAAAGACATACAATGTGCTTTTATTTACATAAATCAGTGAAGCAAACTATTCACTGCAAGGTACAAACTTTTTTTAGCTTGAAAAGAACAACATCGTCTTATATTTGAACATAAAATATCTTGCTGAATTTGAAAAATAGGTTTAAAACGAAATTCATTCTTGATTGTCAGTTATTTTGAGACTATGGAAAATAGTCTTACGTTAGAGAAAATAAACGTACGTTAACTGGGGCTACTTAAGCTGTATCTTTTGTAGATATTTTTTTTATTCCCTTATAGTTTTACAGTCATAAATAGACATAATAGACAAGATTTGGAGGAGACGCACTCTTCCTACCATGTGACCCATCAGAGTTGACTTAGAGAGATGAGGATGGCAGGTGAGTTTGGACGCCTTGTTAGGGGAATTGTTATTGCCTCATTTCTCCTAGCAAAATATCTGAATTTCTCCCCATCCTCTGCTAGATGTGTCAGGATGGGGCTTTGTGAGCTTTCAAGGCTCACTCAGGGCCACCATTGGCTGGGGAAGAGACTTGCTGACCTCATAAAGCATGAGGGTGTGTCTCCCTGTGGAGGGTATATACAGGGGTGCTCAGTGACTCGGGAGCAGACAACTGGAGGCCTCAAAATGACTATGGTTACTGGGAAGCCTCAAGGCTCCAGAATAGTTAGGAAACACCTGTGTCCTGTTCCCCGGGACAAAAGGATAAAGACCTCCTCTCAATTGAGGTCCAAAAAACATGTCAAGGTGAGCTGAACCTACCCAAACTTCTCTTGCCCTTTGACCCCACCCCATATGACCCCCTCCCCTGTCCTTGCCTGGCACATAACCCTTCTCTGCTCACACCATTTCTCCTGTATCTGTCATTCCCGACCACCTTCACCCTCTACCTCAAATCAATGCCATTCTCTACCTCTCTCTTGTTTTGTCCAGATGGTCAGGGTAAGTGTGAGAGTGAATAATCACCCTCAGGCAAAGCTGACCAAGAAAACTTCTCAGAAACCGCCAACCAAAAGGAGCCTTAGAAAAATCAGAGGCTCAAATCTCTGTAGCCAGTGTTCCAAGGTGAATGAATAGCTGAATCAGAACAGACCAGAGGAGGTCCCAGAGAGTGTGGAGACCCCTGTCATTCCAGCGGGACCGGTGGGCAGCCAGTGACTTCAAGGCATGGCTAGAGACCTCAGAAATCTTCGGGGGTCTTGCCACTGAGTACTGGCCAACAGTACAGAAGTTGACTATTATACCAACTGCATACATTAAGAATGAAAATAAAATCAACCTGATGTGAAATTATGTTTGTCTCCGAGTTCTCTGAGAGTGGGGGGCAGAGAGGGCAGGGCAGGGATAAATGTGTGAAGAGGGCGGGAGATGGGTCCTGTGGGGTTGGAGATGGGACCAGAAGGTCCAGTTTGCCAGAAAGTAGGGGGCGGGGGAAGAATTGGTTCCAGACTCAGCTTCAAAGATATACTTCCCCTGGAAGAAGAGGAAGAGGATTGGTGTTTTTCTGTGTGCTTGCAGAGATGGAAACTGAGCCGGGGAGCCATGTCATGTGTGGGGTGGCAGTGCCATTTGCTAAAAAGGCATAGAAGGAAGTTGCCCATATAAAGAATGGGATATTGACATTGGCAGCAACAGGGAAGGTATCAGATCAGATCAGATCAGTCGCTTAGTCGTGTCCGACTCGTTGCGACCCCATGAATCGCAGCACGCCAGGCCTCCCTGTCCATCACCAGCTCCCGGAGGTCACCCAGACTCATACCCATCGAGTCAGTGATGCCATCCAGCCATCTCATCCTCTGTCGTCCCCTTCTCCTCCTGCCCTCAATCCCTCCCAGCATCAGAGTCTTCTCCAATGAGTCAACTCTTCGCATGAGGTGGCCAAAATACTGGAGTTTCAGCTTTAGCATCATTCCTTCTAAAGAAATTCCAGGATTGATCTTCTTCAGAATGGACTGGTTGGATCTTCTTGCAGTCCAAGGGACTCTCAAGAGTCTTGTCCAACACCACAGTTCAAAACCATCAATTCTTCGGTGCTCAGCCTTCTTCACAGTCCAGCTCTCACATCCATACATGACCACAGGAAAGACCATAGCCTTGACTAGATGAACCTTTGTTGGTAAAGTAATGTCTCTGCTTTTGAATATGCTATCTAGGTTGGTCATAACTTTCCTTCCAAGGAGTAAGCCTCTTTTAATTTCATGACTGCAGTCACCATCTGCAGTGATTTTGGAGCCCAGAAAAACAAAGTCTGACACTGTTTCCACTGTTTCTCCATCTATTTCCCATGCAGTGATGGGACCAGATGCCATGATCTTCGTTTTCTGAATGTTGAGCTTTAAGCCAACCTTTTCACTCTCCACTTTCACTTTCATCAAGAGGCTTTTTAGCCCCTCTTCACTTTCTGCCATAAGAGTCGTGTCATCTGCATATCTGAGGTTATTGATATTTCTCCCAGCAATCTTGATTCCAACTTGTGTTTCTTCCAGTCCAGCATTTCTCATGATGTACTCTGCATATAAGTTAAATAAACATGGTGACAATATGCAGCCTTGACGTACTGCTTTTTCTATTTGGAACCAGTCTGTTGTTCCATGACCAGTTCTAACTGTTGCTTCCTGACCTGCATACAGATTTCTTAAGAGGCAGATCAGGTGGTCTGGTATTCCCATCTCTTTCAGAATTTTCCACAGTTTATTGTGATCTACACAGTCAAAGGCTTTGGCATAGTCAATAAAGCAGAAATAGATGTTTTTCTGGAACTCTCTTGCTTTTTCCATGATCCAGCGGATGTTGGCAATTTGATCTCTGGTTCCTCTGCCTTTTCTAAAACCAGCTTGAACATCAGGAAGTTCACGGTTCACATATTGCTGACGGCCTGGGGGGGATAATTTTGAGTAATTTTTTAGGAGGGGGGGAGAGGAGGAAATTTTGGGTATTTTTGGCACTCTTTGGCATTGCCTTTCTTTGGGATTGGGATGAAAACCGACCTTTTCCAATCTTGTGGCCACTGCTGAGTTTTTCAAATTTGCTGGCATATTGAGTGTAGCACTTTCACAGCATCATCTTTCAGGACTTGGAATAGCTCCACTGGAATTCCATCACCTCCACTAGCTTTGTTCGTAGTGATGCTTTCTAAGGCCCATTTGACTTCACATTCCAAGATGTCTGGCTCTAGGTCAGTGATCACATCATCATGATTATCTGAGTCTTGAAACTCTTTTTTTGTACAGTTCTACTGTGTATTCCTGCCACCTCTTCTTAATATCTTCTGCTTCTGTTAGGTCCACACCATCTCTGTCCTTTATCGAGCCCATCTTTGCATGAAATGTTCCTTTGGTATCTCTGATTTTCTTGAAGAGATCCCTAGTCTTTCCCATTCTGTTGTTTTCCTCTATTTCTTTGCATTGACCACTGAAGAAGGCTTTCTTATCTCTTCTTGCTATTCTTTGGAACTCTGAATTCAGATGTTTATATCTTGCCTTTTCTCCTTTGATTTTCGCTTCTCTTCTTTTCACAGCTATTTATAAGGCATCCCCAGACAGCCATTTTGCTTTTTTGCCTTTCTTTTCCATGGGGATGGTCTTGATCCCTGTCTCCTGTACAATGTCACGAACCTCATTTCATAGTTCATCAGGCCCTCCTTCCAATAACTATCGGCCCCAAAAATATTTTTATCTCCCCCCCTTAATAATAAAGGATTTTATTTTGGTGTAATACCTAGATTGTTGTATTTTTTCTTTTTTTTTTTTTTTTAATTTTTATTTTGGTATTAGGAGATAATATTTTTAGGCCCAAGCACCCTCTCCTCTTTTTTTTTTTTTTTTTTTAGGGCTTCTCCATCTTTGGCTGCAAAGAATATAATCGATCTGATTTCGGTGTTGACCATCTGGTGATGTCCATGTATAGAGTCTTCTCTTGTGTTGTTGGAAGAGGGTATTTGCTATGACCAGTGCATTTTCTTGGCAAAACTCTGTTAGTCTTTGCCCTGCTTCATTCTGTAGTCCAAGGCCAAATTTGCCTGTTACTCCAGGTGTTTCTTGACTTCCTACTTTTGCATTCCAGTCCCCTATAATGAGAAGGACATCTTTTTTGGGTGTTAGTTCTAAAAGGTCTTGTAGGTCTTCATAGAACCTTTCAACTTCAGCTTCTTCGGCGTTACTGGTTGGGGCATAGATTTGGATTACTGTGACATTGAATGGTTTGCCTTGGAAACGAACAGAGATCATTCTGTCATTTTTGAGATTGCATCCAAGTACTGCATTTTGGACTCTTTTGTTGACCATGATGGCCACTCCATTTCTTCTGAGGGATTCCTGCCCACAGTAGTAGATATAATGGTCATCTGAGTTAAATTCACCCATTCCAGTCCATTTTAGTTCCCTGATTCCTAGAATGTCAACATTCACTCTTGCCATCTCTTGTTTGACCACTTCCAATTTGCCTTGATTCATGGACCTGACATTCCAGGTTCCTACGCAGCATTGCTCTTTACAGCATCGGACTGTGCTTCTATCACCAGACACATCCAGAGCTGGGTATTCTTTTTGCTTTGGCTCCATCCCTTCATTCTTTCTGGAGTTATTTCTCCACTCATCTCCAGTAGCATATTGGGCCTCTACTGACCTGGGGAGTTTCTCTTTCAGTATCCTATCATTTTGTCTTTTCATACTGTTCATGGGGTTCTCAAGGCAAGAATACTGAAGTGGTTTGCCATTCCCTTCTCCAGCGGACCACACCCTGTCATCTCTCTCCACCATGACCCACCCATCCCAGGTTGCCCCTCGGGCATGGCTTAATTTCATTGAGTTAGACAAGGGTGTGGTCCTTGTGTGATTAGATTGACTAGTATTCTGTGGGAACGGTTTTAGTGTATTTGCCCTCTGATGCCCTCTTACAAGACCTACTGTCTTACTTGGGTTTCTCTTACCTTGGGTGTGGGGTATCTCATCCCGGCTGCTCCCGGCCAGCGAAGCACAGCCATTGCACCTTACCTTGGACGAGGGGGTCTCTCCTCACTGCCGCCCTTCCTGACCTCGGTCGTGGGGTAGCTCTTCTCGGCCGCGCTTAGTGCGCTGGCCCTCACCGCCGTCCTTCCTCGGTCGTGGGGTAGCTCCTCTCGGCCGCACTCTTAGTGCGCGACGCAGCTGACGGGGCACTCTTAAATTGTGCGCCGGTCGCGGGAAGGCGAGGTCGCTCTTAAATTGTGCGCCCCAGGGAAGGTATACTATGAAGTAAAATAACTCAGACAGAGATAGACAAATACTGTATGACATCACTTATAGAATCTGAAAACACCACAAAGTAGACAATATAACAAAATGGAGGCTCACAGATATGGAGAACAATCTACTGGTTACCAGCGGGGAGGGGAAGAGGGAGGGGCAATACAGAGGTGGGGGAGTCGGAGGCACACCGTGTTAGGTGTAAGATGAGCTCAAGGATGTATTGTACACCATGGGGAATAGAGCCAGTACTCTGTAATAACTATAAATGCAAAGCAAATTTTCACAATTGTATAATAAGAAAGAAAAGAAAAGAAAGAGGGGGAGGGAAGGAGGGAAGAAAGGAAGGGAAATAATGGTGGTTTTGGAGATCACAAAGCCAACATTGATCAGGCCCTTTTTAGCAAAGGAATGTAGTTTATTTTTTAAAATTTATGTATTTGAATCGCAGGCTAATTACTTTACAATGCTGTAGTGGTTTTTGCCATACTTGACATGAATCTGCCACGGGTGTACACGGGTTCCCCATCCTGAACCCCCCTCCCATCTCCCTCCCCATCCCAACCTCTGGGTCATCCCAGTGCACCAGCCCAGAGCATCCCATCTAATGCATCGAACCTGGACTGGCGATCTGTTTCACATATGATAATATACATGTTTCAATGCTATTCTCTCAGATCATCCCTCCCTCGCCTTCTCCCACAGAGTCCTAAAGACTGTTCTGTATATCTGTGCCTCTTTTGCGGTCTTGCATACAGGGTTCTCATTACCATCTTTCTATTTTCCATATATATGCCTTACTATACTGTACTAGTGTTTTTCTTTCTGACTTATTTCACTGTGTATAATAGGCTCCAGTTTCATCCACCTCATTAGAACTGTTTCAAGTGTATCATTTGTCATGGCTTAGTAATATTCCATTGTGTATATGTACCACTGCTTTCTTATCCATTCGTCTGCTGATGGACATCTGAGTTGCTTCCATGTCCTGGCTATTGTCAACAGTGCTGTGATGATCATTCAGGTACACATGTCTCTTTCAATTCTCTTTTCCTCGGTGTGTATGCCCAGCAGTGGGATTGCTGTGTCATATGGCAGTTCTAGTTCCAGGTTTGTAAGGAATCTCCACACTGTTCTCCATAGTGGCTGTATTAGTTTGCACTCCCACCAACAGTGTAAGAGGGTTCCCTTTTCTGCACTCCTCTCTAGCATTTGTTGCTTAGAGATTTTTGCATAGCAGCCATCCTGACCAGCATGACATGGTTCCTCATCATGGTTTTGATTTGCATTTCTCTGATAATGAGTAATGTTCAGAATTTTTTCATGTGTTTGTTAGCCATCCTTATGACTTCTTTGGAGCAAAGGAATTTAAAACGGAGCAGTGGGTTCCCACAGGTGGGGCAGGAGGACTAGCCCACATCCAGTGCAGGCAATACTGGGGGGCATTGCCCACGAAGATATTTATTACAAGATTAAACACAAGTAAACGCTGGTTCTGTTTTTATTACCATCTCCATACTTCAGTATTCTAAAATAATGTCAGGAATTAAATAATTTTCCTCTGAAAAACCAAATTTTGTTGGTTTAAGTTTGAAAACTTTGTTGTTATATATGTCAAGTTTTATATTTTACGTATTATTCACAAGGTACAAAGTTTCAGTGTACATATATACAAACGCACACACACATATGTGTGTGTATATATATGTATATACAAACGCACACACATATGTGTGTATGTGCATATATAAATATATATATAAATTCATACGGACACGGTCTTAGTACTTATTTTTAAAAGTTCATTGTCTTCTATGAGGGAGTTCATAAAGAGAAAACCCTGTTCAACAATTGTCACCAACACAGGCCACCAAGGTTACCACTGCTCCCATCCACAGAGCATCCTTAATGGTTTGCAACGCCTGGAGATCACTTCCTGCAGAGCCTGCAGTCCCCGAGGGAATGTACTAATACACAGCCCACATTCAAACAATTGATTCTAAATACACAGTGATACCACAAAAGTTGTCAATGTAAAGACACACAGTGTGCTTTTATTTATGTCTAAATCAATGAAGTAAAGTATTCACTGCAAGGTGCAAACTTTTTTTTAGCTTGAAAAGAACAACATAGTCTTATATTTGAACATAAAATATCTTGCTTAATTTGAAAAATAGGTTTGAAATGAAATTCATTCTTGATTGTCAGTTATTCTGAGACCATGGAAAACGGACTTAGGTTAGAGAAAATAAAAGTACATTAACTGGGGCTGCTTAAACTGTATCTTTTGTAGTGTTTTGTTTTTTTTTTTTTTTTTAATCCCCTTACACTTTTACAGCCATAAATAGATATAAATAGACAAGGTTTGGAGGAGACATATTCTCCCTGTCTTGTGACACATCGGAGTTGACTTAGAGAGATGAGGATGGCAGGTGAGTTTACAGGCTTCTTTAGGACAATTAAAAATGCCTCATTTCTCCCACCAAAACATCTGAATTGCTCCCATCCTCTGCTAGAGGTGTCAGCATGGGCCTTTGTGATGTCAAGGCTCACCCAGGGCCACCATTGGCTGGGGAAGAGACTTGCTGACCTCAGAAAGCGTGAGGGTGTGTCTCCCTGGAGAGGGATATATACAGGGGTGCTCAGGGGCTCTGGAGCAGACCACTGGGAGGCTGCAAAATGACTAAGGTGACTGGAAAGCCACAAGGCTGCAGAGGAGTTATGAAACACCTGCGTCCTCTTACCCAGGGCAAAAGGATCCTAAAACATGTCAAGGTGAGCTGAACCCACCCAAACTCCTCTTCCCCTTTGACCTCACCCCATAAGACCCCCTCCCTGTCCTTGCCTGGCACATAACCCTTCTCTGCCCACACCCCTTCTCCTGAAGCTGTCGTTCCCTTCCACCTTCACCCTCTTCCCCAAACCAATGCCATGCTCTATCCCTCTCTTGTTTTCTCCAGGTGGCCAGGGTAAGTGTGAGAGTGAATAATCACCTTCAGGCAAAGATGACCCAGAAAACTTCTCAGAAACTGCCCACCACAAAGAACCTTAGAAAAATCAGAGTCTCAAAGCTCTGTAGCCAGTGTTCCAAGGTGAATGAAGAGCTGAATCAGAACGGACCAGAGCAGGTCCCAGAGAGTGTGGAGACCCCTGTCATTCCAGTGGGACCGGTGGGCAGCCAGTGATTTCAAGGCATGGCTAGAGACCTCAGAAATCTTTGGAGGGTTTGCTGCTGAGTACTGGCCAACAGTACAGACGTAGACTATTATACCAACTGCATACATTAAGAATGAAAATAAAATCAACCTGATGTGAAATTATGTTTGTCTCCGAGTTCTCTGAGAGTGGGGGGCAGAGAGGGCAGGGCAGGGATAAATGTGTGAAGAGAACGGGAGATGGGTCCTGTGGGGTTGGAGATGGAACAAGAACGTCCAGTTTGCCAGAAAGTGGGCGTGGGGATGGGGGGAGGTGGTGGCGAGAACTGGTTCCAGGCTCAGCTTCAAAGATATACTTCCTATTGGAGAAGAAGAGGACTTGGTTTTCCTCTGTGTGCGTGCAGAGATGGAAACTGAGCCGGGGAGCCATGTCATGTGTGGGGTGGCTGTGCCATTTGCTCAAAAGGCATAGAAAGAAGTTGCCCCATAAATGTAATGGAATGTTGACATTTGCAGCAACATGGAAAGTATATTATTATGTAAAATAACTCAGACCTAGATAGACAAATACTGTATGATATCACTTATAGAATCTAAAAATATCACAAAGTAGAGAATATTACAGAAATGGAACCTCACATATATAGAAAACAAGCTACTGGTTACCAGCGGGGGAGGGGAAGACGGAGGGGCAATACAGAGGTTGGGGATTGGGAGGCACACAATATTAGGTGTAAGATGAGCTCAAGGATGTATTGTATACCATGGAGAATAGAGCCAGTACTCTGTAATAAGTATGAATGGAAAGCAAAATTTAACAATTGTTTAATAAGAAAAAAAAGAAAGAAAGCAGGAGATAGCAGGCAAGAATGGAAGGAAAATAATGGTGTTTTTTGGAGGTCACAAAACCAAAATTGTTTAGGCCCGTTTTAGCTAAGGAATTTAAAATGGAGCAGTGGCATTCCAAATGCGAGGCAGGTGGAGTGGCCCACATCCAGTGCAGCTGATACTGGGGGGCATTGTCCATGAAGACTTTTATTACAAGAATAAAACCAAGAGAAACTGGTTCTGTTTTTTTTTGTTTATTTGTTTTTTTTTTTTTTTTTTTTTCAGGGAAAAATGGACAAAGGAACGGATCAATGAGGGTGGGAGGGAAATGGGAAGAAAGAAGGGAAATGATGGTGGGGAGGAGTATATGTAATTTCTTAACCAATGTCTTTCTGTTTTTAATCACAAAGAACACTTAAAAAAATCATGTTGAATTCATCCTATATTAGGAGGTTTGATCTGGAAATGAAAAGTTTAGGAAACTAAAAGTCCAGTTTGGGTGTCCTCATCTTAGGCACATCTTGATATTTTGTATTAGTAGGTCTATCTTTACCACAATATATTATTTAGGACAGGATCACATTTGTCACTTCTTCCTCTCTACTACCCAAAGTGGTACCAGACCCATAAAATAGTCAATAAACCTTTACAGAGTGAACAAATAAGTCTATTTTTTAAAACTCTCCTGAGTGAACTGAATTTTTGAGGCTAATAAGTGAATATGTTTTCCTCTTTACTTTGTCTATTATAGCCAAATTGTATGAGTGGGGTATTAAAGTCTCCCACTATTATTGTACTGTTGCATATTTCTTCTATCATATTAATTAATGTTTGTCTTAGATATATCAATGCTCCAATGTTGGGTGCATATATATTTATAATTGTTATAACTTCTTTTTGGATTGTTCCTTTAAGTCGTTATGTATAACCTTGATTGTCTCCTTTTCAGGACCTTTAAGGTCAATTTTATCTGATATGAGTATTGCTACTCCTGTTTTCTTTTTGGTCCATATTTGCATAGAAAATCTTTTTCCAGCCCTTCATTTTCAGTCAGTATATATCCCCTATTTTAAGGTGGTTCTTTTGTAGACAACATATATAGGGGTCTAGTTCTTATATCCATTTGACCCGTTTTAGTCTTTTGGTTGTCTCTTGTAGACAAGGAATGTAAGGGTCTTGTTTTTGTATCGATTCTGCCAGTCTTTGTCTGTTGATTAGGGCATTCAGCAATTTTAAAGCAGTTTAAAATTATCAGTTTAAAGCAATTATTGATAAATAGGATTTACTTTATTGTTTTGGGTTCGAATTTATACACCCTTTTAGTGATTCCTATCTAGAGAATGTCCTTTAGTTTTTGTTGGAGAAATGGTTTAGTGGTGCTAAATTCTCTCAACTTTTGCTTATCTGTGAAGCTTTTGATTTCTCCTTCATATTTGAATGAGATCCTTGCTGGATACAATAATCTGGGCTGTAAGTTATTTTCTTTCATCACTTTAATTATGTCTTGCCATTCCCTCCTGGCTTGGAGAGTTTCTATTGAAAGATCAGCTGTTATCCTTATGGGAATTCCCTTGTGAGTTATTTGATGTTTTTCCCTGGCTGCTTTTAATATTTGTTCTTTATATTTAATCTTTGTTAATTTGATTAATATGTGTCTTGGGGTGTTTCGCCTTGGGTTTATCCTGTTAGGGACTCTCTGGATTTCTTGAACTTGAGTGGTAATTTCCTTCTCCATTTTAGGGAAGTTTTCAACTATTATCTCCTCAGTTATTTCTTCATGGTCTTTCTTTTTATCTTCTTCTTCTGGAACTCCTATGATTCAAATGTTGTAGTGTTTAATGTTATCCTGGAGGTCTCTGAGATTGTCCTCATTTCTTTTGATTCGTTTTTCTTTTTTCTCCTCTGATTCATTTATTTCTAGGATTCTATCTTCTAATTCACTAATCCTATCTTCTGCCTCTGTTATTCTACTATTTGTTGCCTCCAGGGTGTTTTGGATCTCATTTATTGCATTATTCATTATGTACTGACTCTTTTTTATTTCTTCTAGGTCCTTGTTAAACCTTTCTTGCATCTTCTCAATCCTTGTCTCCAGACTCTTTAACTTTGATTCCATTTTGATTTCGAGATTTTGGATTAATTTCACTATCATTATTCGGAATTCTTTATCAGGTAGATTCCCTATCTGTTCCTCTTTGGTTTGGTTTGGTGGGCATCTATCCTGTTCCTTTAGCTGCTGGGTATTCTTTTGTCTCTTCATTTTGTTAAAATTGCCAAGTTTAGAGTGTCCTTACTATATTCTGGTAGTTTGTTGAATTCTCTTTATTGAGGCGGTTTACTGGTCTTTTCAATATCTGATCTCTGTCCTGTTACAGAGGGGGTGGAGATGAACACCCAAATCTAAGCCGGCCAGGTTCAGGCACTCGGATAATCCTCAGAAGCACAGACTCGGTTGAGTCTGCGTTTTATGCCCTTCCCAGATCCGAGTAGCGCAGGTGATGAAGTGTTTAGCGAGCGCAGCTGCTGCTGCGACTTATCACCTCCCCGCCACTCAGTTTTCTGGGTATACAACCGGCGCACTTTCTCAGGCAGATGTTGACCATCCAGAGCCCCAAGAAGCGTGAGTCAGCACAGAAACCTACTTACAGTTGTGTAGACAGTGTCTCTCTAGGGCTGTGATTGCCCGCCTCCGGCCCTGGCTGCCTGTCACTGGAGTGGGACGGCCTGCAGCCAGCCATCTCTGTGCAGTTTCGTACGTAGTCCTGGTGGTGTCTTAAGTTAGGGCTGGCTTTTGATGTAGTAGATAACCAACAGTCTGGTTATTTCGCTCAGATAGCACTAGAGATAGCCAGGCCAAATCCTTTCTCAAAGCGATCCAGGCTACTCAGCTCCTCCTAGCCCAGCCCCTGCTTGCCAATAGCAAATGCTGGTGTCTGCGCCACTTCTCCGCAAAAGGAGTTAGCTCAGGGCTCATTTTCTCCTTTTGAAGACAATGAATTGTCTTTCTAAGTGCCTGATGTCCTCTGCCGGCATTCAGAAGTTGTTTTGTAGAATTTATTCAGCATTCAAATGTTCTTTTAATGGATTTGTGGAGGAGAAAGTATTCTCCCCGTCCTACTCATCCGCCATCTTAGCTCCTCCTCCTGGTTCTGTTTTGATTACCATCTCCATTCTCCAGTATTCTAAAATAATGTCAGTAATTAAATATTTTTCACTGCAAAACAAAATTTAGTTGTCTTGAGTTGAAAAGTTTGTTGTCATTTATGATAGCTTTTAATATTTTTTATTATTCACAAGGTACTAATCTTTAAAATATGTATATAAATACATATGCACACTAATTTCATTTGGCCACTGTTTCAGTACCTCTCTTTAAAAATTAATTGTCTTTTATGAGGGAGTTAATTAAGAGAAGACCCTGTTAAACAGTTGTTGCCAACACAGGGTGCCATGCTTCAGTTCAGTTCAGTTGCTCAGACATATCTGACTCTGTGACCCATGAACCACAACACACCAGGCCATAACCAACTCCTGGAGTCCACCCAAACCCATGTCCATTGAGTCGATGATGCCATCCAACCATCTCATCCTCTGTCGTCCCCTTCTGCTCCTGCCCTCAACCTTTCTCAGCATTAGGGTCTTTTCCAATGAGTCAGATCTTTGCATCAGCTGGCCAAAATATTGGAGTTTCAGCTTCAACATCAGTCCTACCAATGAACATCCAGGACTAATCTTCTTTAGTATGGACTGGTTGGATCTCCTTGCAGTCCAAGGGACTCTCAAGAGTTTTCTCCAACACCACAGTTCAAAAGCATCAATTCTTCGGCACTCAGCTTTCTTTATAGTCCAACTCTCGCATCCATACATGACCACTGGAAAAAACATTGCCTTGACTAGATGGACTTTTGTTGGCAAAGTAATGTTTCTGGTTTTTAATATGCTGTATAGGTTGGTCATAACTTTCCTTCCAAGGAGTAAGTGTCTTTTAATTTCATGGCTGCAAACACCAGCTGCATTGATTTTGGAGCCCCCCAAAATAAAGTCTGACACTGTTTCCACTGTTTCCCCGTCTATTTTCCATGAAGTGATGGGACCGGATGCCATGATCTTAGTTTTCTGAATGTTGAGCTTTACGCCAACTTTTTCACTCTCCTCTTTCACTTTCATCAGGAGGCTCTTTAGTTCCTCTTCACTTTCTGCCATAAGGGCAGTGTCATCTGCATATCTGAGGTTATTGATATTTCTCCCAGCAATCTTGATTCCAGCTTGTGCTTCCTCAAGCCCAGCGTTTCTCATGATGTACTCTGCATAGAAGTTAAATAAGCAGGGTGACAATATACAGCCTTGACATGCTTACCACTGTTCCATTCCACAGAGCATCCTTAATGGTTTGCAAGGCCTTGAGATCACTTCCTGCACAGCCTGCAGTCCCTGAGGGAATGTCCTAATACACATCCCACATTCAAACAGTTGATTCTAAACACACAGTTGTACCACAAAAATTGTCAATGTAAAGACACACAATGTGCTTTTATTTATGTCTAAATCAGTGAAACAAAGTATTCACTGCAAGGTATACACTCTTTTAGCTTGAAAATTACAAAATCTTCTTATATTTGAACATAAAATATCCTGCTGAATTTGAAAACTATGTTTTACAGTGAAATTCATTCTTACTTGTCAGTTATTTTGAGACTATGGAGAAAACAAAATAAAATTACATTCATTGGGGCTGCTAAAACTATCTCTTGCAGATGTTTTTCCTTAAAAATTCCCTTACAGTTTTACAGTCTTAATTATATATAAAATGAAGAATAGATTTTATACTATGTATGTTTTCTTGACATTTTTATTTCCTTTAATTTATGAATGTAACTAGAAAGTTGTCCTATTGAGTGTTTATTAAAAATTATTCCTCTCTCTTGTGTGGAACACACTGTTAACACTACAATTGGGAGGCATTTTATTGCCTAAAATCTTTTGTACTTCAGCTCCAGTGTCTAGGTTTTTATAATTCAGCTCTAATGTCTAGGCATTTTGTTTCATTTTGTTTAGGCTGAGAATTTTCTCATCTATTTCTAGTATCTTCAGAGTTTCTAGTAAGAAGGTATGCCTGTTGTTGTTTAGTTGCTCATTCGTGTCCAACGTTTTGGCACCTCATGGGCTGTAAGCACATCAGTCTCCTCTGTCCATGGCGATTCTCCAGGCAAGAATGCTGGAGTGGGTTGCCATGCTCTCCTGCAGGGGATCTTCCTGGCCCAGAGATGGAATTCGCGTCTGCTACAGCTCCTTCATTGCAGGTGGATTCTTTACCGCTGAGCCAAAATATACCTTGTATACATGAAATCCACTTTAATTATGAAGATTCATAATCAGTGAAAAGTAAACATGGAGAAACCCAAACAAGCATTTGTCTTTTACCAATTAATAATAAGAAAAACCCTTCATTTCACCTTGCCTTCATTTATTTTTTAATTTATCTTTTCATTGAAGGATAATTGCTTTCCAGAATTTTATTGTTTTCTGTCAAACTTCAACATGACACTCTTTATTAACTCATAGTTTCTCTTCAATATCATCTTATCCTGTGTAAATAGCTTCTTTTGGCATTTCTTACAGACTAGATATGTGCTGAGCATAAATTCCTTAATTTTTTGTTCATATGAGAATATCTACTTCTCCTTTATTTTTGAAGGATAATATTCCTGGACACAGAAGTTCAGTTCAGTAGTATTTTTAGGAAAAGTTTTTATTTATTGACATGTTGTTCATGTACCATGAATTTACCAGTTAAACTGTATAAGTCATTGATTTGTAATTTATCCATAGGTTGCATAACCATAGCCACTGCCTCATTCTTGAGTATTTTCATCACTCCAACGGAAAATATCGTCCAGTTGGCAGAAATTTTCCATTTCCCCTTCATCTGGCATCCATTCCTCTAATTTCTGTCTTCAGAGAATTACTGAATGTGGGACTTATTTATTCACATGAACGGGATAATGCAATAGGCAGCCTTTTGTTCCTGGTTTCTTTTAAATGTAGTCATTTCAGAGCTACAGTGTGTTATAGCATGTATAAGAACTCCATTCATTTGATGGCTGAATAATATTGCATTGCATGTTTTATTTATTCGATCACCAGTTGATGGACATTTGGGTCATTTCAATTTTTTCCTTTTTTTTAGCTTATTTCTTTTTAAATTTTATTTTTAATTTAATAATTTTACATTTTTAAATTTAATGACTTTTTCTGCATCTATTTAGGTTATCATATGATTTTTATCTTTCAGTTGGTTCATATGGTCTGTCACATTGATTGATTTGCATATATTGAAGAATCCTTGCATCCCTGGAATAAACCCAACGTGATCATGGTGTATGAGCTCTTTGATGTGTTGTTGAATTGTTTACTAAAAGTTTGTTGAGGATTATTTGCATCTATTTTGATTAGTGATATTGGCCTGTAGTTTTCTTTTTTGGTCTTGTCATTGTCTGGTTTTGGTATCAGGATGACAGTAGCCTCATTGAATGAGTTTGGAAGTGTTGCTTCCTCTACAATATTTTGAAAGCGTTTTAGAGGACAGGCATTTGCTCATCTCTAAATGTTTGATAGAATTCACCTGTGAAGCCATCTGCTCCTGGGCTTTTGTCTTTTGTGAAATTTTTGTTCACAGCTTCGATTTACAGCTTGTAAATGGGTTGTTCAAAATTTCTATTTCTTCCTGGTTCAGTCTTGGAAGATTGAACTTTTCTGTCCATTTCTTCCAGGTTATCCATTTTATTGACATAGAGTTGTTCATAATAGTCTCTTATAATCCTTTGTATTTCTGCATTGCCTGTGGTAACCTCTCCTTTTTCATTTCTAAGTTTCTTGATTTGATTCTTCTCTTTTTTTCTTCTCTGGCTAAAGGTTTGTCAATTTTATCTTCTCAAGGAACAAGCTTTTAGTTTTATTCATCTTTACTATTGTTTCTTTTATTTCTTTTTCATTTCTTTTTGCTTGGATCTTTATGATTTCTTTCCTTCTAGTAATGCTTGGAGGTTTTTTTTTAGGGGGGGTCTTCTTTTTTTTTTTTTTTTTTTTGTTGTTTTAGGTGTAAATTGACATTGTCTGTTCAATGCTTTTCTTGTTTCTTGAGTTAGGATTGTATTGCTATAAACTTCCCTCTTAGAACTGCTTTTGCTGCATCCCATAGGTTTTGATTTGTTGTATTTTCATTGTCATTTGTTGCTAGAAAACTTTTGATTTCTTCAGTAACCTGTTGGTTATTTAGACACATGTTCTTTAATTTCCATGTGTTTGTGTTTCTTAGTTTTTTTTCTTGTAATTGATATCTAGTCTTATAGTGTTGTGATCAGAGAAGATGCTTGATATGAGTTCAGTTTTCTTAATTTTACTGAGGTTTCATTTGTGATCCAAGATGTGGTCTACCCTGGAGAATGTTCCATGTGCACTTGAGAAGAAGGTGTATTCTTCTGCATTTGGATGGCATGTCCTGAAGGTATCAATGAGATCCATCTCATTTCATGTATCATTTAAGAATTGTCCTTCCTCATTAATTTTCTGTTTTAATGATCTGTCCATTGGTGTGGGTGGGGTGTTAAAGTTTTCTACTATGATTGTGTTACTGTCAATTTCTCTTTTTACGTCTCTTGGTGTTTGGCTTATGTATTGAGGTGCTCTTAAGTTGGGTGCATAGATATTCATAATTGTTAAGTCTTCGTCTTGGATTGATCCCTTGATCATTATGCAGTGTCCTTCCTTACCTCTTGTAATCTTCTTTAGTTTAAGGTCTATTTTATCTGATATGAGGATTGCTACTCCATCGTTCTTTTGCTTCCCATGTGCATTGGAATATATTTTTCCATCCTCTCACTTTCAGTCTATATGTATCTTGAGGTCTGAAGTGCGTTTCTTGTAGACAGCATATATATGGGTCTTTTTCTTTTAAATTAATTAGTTTATTTTAATTGGAGGCTAATTGCTTTGCAATATTGTGGTGGTTTATGCATACAATACAAAAACTGGGTATTTCTGCTTTATTGACTATGCCAAAGCCTTTAACTGTGTGGATCACAATAAACTGTGGAAAATTCTACAAGAGATGGGAATACCAGACCACTTGACCTACCTCTTGAGAAACCTATATGCAGGTCAGGAAGCAACAGTTAGAACTGGACATGGAACAACAGACTGGTTCCAAATAGGAAAAGGAGTATGTTAAGGCTGTATAGTGTCATCCTGCTTATTTAACTTCTATGCAGAATACATCATGAGAAACACTGGGCTGGAAGAAGCACAAGCTGGAATCAAGATTGCCGGGAGAAATATCAATAACCTCAGCTATGCAGATGACACCACCCTTATGGCAGAAAATGAAGAGGAACTAAAAAGCCTCTTGATGAAAGTGAAAGAGGAGAGTGAAAAAGTTGGCTTAAAGCTCAACATTCAGAAAACGAAGATCATGGCATCTGGCCCCATCACTTCACGGCAAATAGTTGGGGAAACAGTGGAAACAGTGTCAGGCTTTATTTTGGGGGTCTCCAAAATCACTGCAGATGGTGATTGCAGCCATGAAATTAAAAGACGCTTACTCCTTGGAAGGAAAGTTATGACCCACCTAGATAGCATATTCAAAAGCAGAGACATTACTTTGCCAACAAAGGTGCAGCTAGTCAAGGCTATGGTTTTTAGAGTGGTCACGTATGGATGTGAGAGTTGGACTGTGAAGAAAGCTGAGCGCTGAAGAATTGATGGTTTTGAACTGTGGTGTTGGAGAAGACTCTTGAGAGTCCCTTGGACAGCAAGGAGATGCAACCAGTCCATTCTGAAGGAGATCAGCCCTGGGATTTCTTTGGAGGGAATGATGCTGAAGCTGAAACTCTAGTACTTTGGCCACCTCATGCGAAGAATTGACTGAGGGATTAGGGGCAGGAGGAGAAGGGGATGACAGAGGATGAGATGGCTGGATGGCATCACTGACTCGATGGACTTAAGTCTGAGTGAACTCTGGGAGTTGGTGATGGAGAGGGAGTCCTGGTGTGCTTCGATTCATGGGGTCGCAAAGAGTTGGACATGACTGAGCAAGTGAACTGACTGACTGACTGATGCATATATTGATTTGATACAGCCATGGGTGTATATGTGTTCCCCATCCTGAACCCCCATCCCACCTCCCTCCCCATGCCATCCCTCACGGTTTTCCCAGTGCACTGGCTTTGAGTGCCCTGTTTCATGCATCGAAGTTGGACTGGTGGTCTATTTCACATATGGTAATATACATGTTTGAATCCTAGTCTCTCAAATCATCCCACCCCGGCCTTCTCCCACAGAGTCCAAAAGTCTGTTCTCTATCTCTATGTCTCTTTTGCTATCCTGCATATAGGATCATTGTTACCATCTTTAAATTCCATATAAATGTGTTAATGTACTCTATTGGTGTTTTTCTTTCTGACTTATTCTGCTCTGTATGCTGCTACTGCTACTGCTAAGTCGCTGCAGTCGTGCCCGACTCTGTGCGACCCCAGAGACGGAAGCCCACCAGGCTCCCCCGTCCCTGGGATTCTCCAGGCAAGAATACTGGAGCGGGTTGCCATTTCCTTCTCCAATGCATGAAAGTGAAAAGTGAAAGTGAAGTCGCTCAGTCGTGTCCGACTCTTAGCGACCCCATGGACTGGAGCCCACCAGGATCCTCCGTCCATGGGATTCTCCAGGCAAAAGTATTGGGGTGGGGTGCCATTGCCTTCCCCAATTTCTGCTCTGTATAACAGGCTCCAGTTTCATCCACCTCATTAGAACTGATTCAAATGAGTAATATTCCATTGTGTTTATGTACCACAGCTTTCTTGTCCATTCATCTGCTGATGGACATCTAGTTGCTTCCATGTCCTAGCTATTGTAAACAGTGCTGCAATGAACATTGGGGTACACATGTCTTTTTCAATTCTGGTTTCCGCGGTGTGTATGCCCAGCAGTGGGATTGCTGGCTCATATGGCAATTCTATTTCCAGTTTCTTAAGCAACCTCCACACTGTTCTCCATAGTGGCTATACTAGTTTGCATTCCCAACAACAGTGTCAGAGGGTTCCCTTTTCTCTGCAGCCTCTCCAGCATTTATTGCTTGTAGACATTTGGATAGCAGCCATTATGACCAAAGTGAGATGGTACCTCATCGTGCTTTTTATTTGCATTTCTCTGATAATGAGTCATGTTGAGCATCTTTTTGTGTGTTTGTTAGCCATCATATGTCTTCTTTGGTGCTGGGAGCAGGTGAGAAGCACTCCACTCGTGGCAAAAGTCATGAGGAAGGAGGCTCGGCATACGCAAATGTGGGATCGAGCCTCAGGAGTCCCCCTGGATATTCTCGAGCATCTACCCCCCAAAAAACCAGAGTCTGTCTACTTTATTGCTTTCTGCTCCCACCTCTGACTTTACTGGGGGCTGTCCCCCACCACCATCTCACTCTCTCTAATAAAGAGTTAACTTACAGCTCCAATTAATAAAGTTCCTGGGCATTAGAAGTGTTTAAATCCAAACCCCTCAGATAGCTCTTCAACACGTCAGACAAGTTTACCCGGACTCCTATAGCTATGCATACGATTGTTTACCATCTCCCAGCCTCGAGAGGCACAGGAAGCTTAAGATATTCAAATAGCTTAGAGCCTCTCAGAGAGTTAAAAACTGTCAGAATAAAACTAGTAAAAGATTTCGTAGATGAGCCAACTCTTGCTGCTCAGTTTTCACATCCCCTCTTTGTATCCTTGAATGTGTATTAGTTAATATAGTTGGTATGTAGAAAAAATAAGTAGTAGCCTTAAAGGTATTAGCAACTTTAGACCCTCAAGGTAATAAATTCTTTCCTTTGTTGTAAAACCCACTGCCCCTCTGCCCTATAGGAATGCAACTTTATCTAACACCTTTGGAGAATGGTGCCAAACCTTAAAATAATTACTCTTAGAGAAAATAAGTCTTATGGATTGACAAACCTTTGTCAAGAGTCATAAAATGTTAATAGGCCTTCTGGCCAGAAGATGATGTAAATCACCTAAACCATTTGTATATCATAAATTTGCAGGAAAGGAACCCTGGTTTTTTTATAAGGATCAAAGACTGCTGACTTTGTATGATTTCACACCCCCTATTATCCTCTATGTGCAACTTAGAGTATAAAAGCCCTGTTGAAAATAAAGCTACGGGCCTTGCTCACCAAAGCTTGGTCTCCCCATGTCATTCTTCTCTCTCAATTTCCAGCTGAGTCTCCATCTGGAGCGTGGAAGTCCTCTGCGACCATTTATCTGCCTGGGCTTCTAAGACCCACTCGAGAAGGTGCCTAAGGAGGGACATCTTCCGCTATTCGACAGGGTGCCTGCAGCCTCCGTGGTCAGAGCTAACCTGGTGTCACAGGTTATATTGATTTTCCACGTAAACCAAGCTACTCAGCCTCTTTTCTACTCTGAATTTTCCTACTGAGCTATCCTCATTCTATTACTCTTTATATCTCTAATTAACATTTAAATAAAGCTATTGTATCCAGTGAAGTCGCAGACGCCGTCTCCCCTTCGAATACCGTGGATCATCCGGGGCTGGACCTCGGCATTTTGGAGAAATGTCTGCTTAGTTCTTTGGCCCATTTTTGATTGGGTTGTTTATTTTTCTGGCGTTGAGCTGCTTGTATATTTTTGAGGGTTTTTTTTTGTCAGTTGCTTCGTTTGCTATTATTTTCTCCCATTCTGAAGGCTGTCTTTTCACCTTGCTTATAGTTTCCTTCATTGTGCAAAACTTTTAACTTTAATTAGGTCCCCTTTGTTTATTTTGGCTTTTATTTCCATTACTCTGGGAGGTGGGTCATAGAGGATCCTGCTGTGATATATGTCAGAGAGTGTTTTGTCTATGCTTTCCTCTAGGAATTTTATAGTTTCTAGTTTTACATTTGGATCTTTAATCAATTTTGAGTTTCTTTTTGTGTATGGTGTTAGAAAGTATTCTAGTTTCTTTCTTTTATGAGTGGTTGACCAGTTTCCCCAGCACCACTTGTTAAATAGATTGTCTTTTCTCCATTGTATATTCTTTCCTCCTTTGTCAAAGATAAGGTGTCCATCAGATCAGATCAGATCAGTGGGTCAGTCGTGTCCGACTCTTTGCGACCCCATGAATCACAGCACGCCAGGCCTCCCTGTCCATCACCAACTCCCGGAGTTCACATAAGGTGTCCATAGGTGCGTGGATTTATCTCTGGGCTTTCTATTTTGTTCCATTGACTGATATTTCTGTCTCTGTGCCAGTACCATACTGTCTTCATGACTAGCTTTGTAGTATTGTCTGAAGTCAGGCAGGTTTATTCCTCCAGTTCCATTTTTCTTTCTCAAGATTGCTTTGGCTCTTCAAGGTTTTTCTATTTCCATACAGATTGTGAAATTATTTGTTCTAGTTCCATGAAAAATACCATTCATAGCTTGATAGGGATTGCATTGAATTTAAAGATTGCTTTGGGTAGTATACTCATTTTCACTATATTGATTCTTCCGATCCATGAACATAGGATATTTCTCCATCTAGTTGTATTATCTTTGATTTCTTTCATCAGTGTCTTAAAGTTTTCTATATATAGGTCTTTTGTTTCTTTAGGTAGATTTATTCCTAAGTATTTTATTCTTTTTATTGCAATGGTGAAAGCGATTGTTTCCTTGATTTCTCTGTTTCTCATTATTAGTGTATAGGAACGCAAGGGATTTCTGTGTTTTAACTTTATATCCTGAAAATTTACTATATTCATTGATTAGCTCTAGTAATTTTCTGGTGGTGTCTTTAGGGTTTTCGATGTAGAGATTCATGTCATCTGCAAACAGTGAGAGTTTTCCTTCATCTTTTCCAATCTGGATTCGCTTTAATTTCTTTTTCTTCTCTGATTGATGTGGCTAAAATTTCAAAACCTATGTTGAATAGTAGTGGTGAGAGTGGGCACCCTTGTCTTGTTCCTGACTTTAAGGGAAATGCTTTCAATTTTTCACCATTGAGGATAAAGTTTGCTGTGGGTTTATCATATATGGCATTTATTATGCTGAGGTGTGTTCCTTCTATGCCTACTTTCTGGAGGGTTTTTTTATTATTATCATAAATGGATGTTGAATTTTGTCAAAGGTTTTCTCTGCATCTATGGAGGTAATCATATGGTTTTTATCTTTCAGTTTGTTAATGTGGTGTATCACATTGATTGATTTGCGAATACTGAAGAATCCTTGCATCCCTGGGATAGAGCCCACTTGATCATAATGTCTGATCTTTTTAATATGTTGTTGGATTCTGTTTGCTATAACTTTGTTAAAGATGTTTCATCTATGTTCATCAGTGATATTGACCTGTAGTTTTCTCTTTTTGTGGCATCTTTATCTGGTTTTGGTATTAGGGTGATGGTGGCCTCATAGATTGGTTTTGGGAATTTATCTTCCTCTGCAATTTTCCAAAAGAGTTTGAGTAGGATAGGTGTTAGCTCTTCCCTAAATTTTTCGTAGAATTCACCTGTGAAGCCATCAGGTCTTGGGCTTTTGTTTGTTCGAAGATTTTTGATTACAGTTTTGATGACTGCTTGTGATGGGTCTGTTAATATTTTCAATTTCTTCCTGGTTCAGTTTTGGAAATTTATACTTTTTAAGAATTCATCCACTTCCTACAAGTTGTCCATTTTATTGTCATATAGCTGCTCATAGTAGTCTCTATGATCCTTTGTATTTCTGTGTTATTTGTTGTGATTTCTCCATTTTCGTTTCTAATTTTGTTGATTTGATTCTTCTACTTTCTTTTCTTGATGAGTCTGGCTAATGGTTTGTCTATTTTACTTAACTTCTCAAAGAACCAGCTTTTAGTTTTGTTGATTTTTGCTGTAGTCTTCTTTGTTTCTTTTTCATTTACATTTCTGCCCTAATTTTTATGAATTCTTTCCTTCTACTAACCCAGGGGTTCTCCATTTCTTTTTCTAGTTGCTTTAGGTGTAAAGTTAGGTCATTTATTTGATGTTTCTCTTGTTTCTTGAGGTAGCTTGTATTGCTATGAACCTTCTTAAGCACTGCTTTTACTGAATCCCATAGGTTTTGGGTTGTCGTATTTTCATTTTCATTCGTGTCCATGCATATTTTAATTTCTTTTTTGATTTCTTCTGTGATTTGTTGGTTATTCCGAAGCATATTGTTTAGCATCCATGTGTTTTCATTTTTAATAGATTTTTGCCTGTAGTTGACATCAAATCTTACCACACTGTGATCAAAAAAGATGCTTGAAATGTTTTCAATTTTTTGAATGTACCAAGGTAGATCTCCTGGAGAAGGAAATGGCAACCCACTCCAGTATTCTTGCCTGGAGAATCCCACGGATGAAGGAGCATAGTAGGCTACAGTCCATGGGGTCGCAAAGAGTCAGACACGACTTCACTTTCACTTTCACTTTTCAAGGTAGATTTATGGCCCAGGATGTTATCTATCCTGGAGAAAGTTCCGTGTGCACTTGAGAAAAAGGTGAAATTCATTGTTTTGGGGTGAAATGTCCTATAAATATCAATTAGGTCTACCTGATCCCTTGAATCATTTAAAGTGTGTGTTTCCTTGCTAATTTTCTGTTTGGTTGATCTATCCATAGGTGTGAGTGGGGTATTAAAGCCTCCCACTATTATTGTGTTACTGTTAATTTCCCCTTTCATACTTGTTAGCATTTGCCTTACACATTGAGGTGCTCCTATGTTGGGCCCATATGTATCTATAATTGTTATATCTTCTTCTTAGATTGATCCTTTGATCATTATGTAGTGTCCTTCTTTGTCTCTTTTCATGGCCTTTATTTCAAAGTCTATTTTATCTGATATGAGTATTGCTACTCCTACTTTCTTCTGGTCTCCATTTGCATGAAATACCTTTTTCCAACCCTTCACTTTCAGTCTGTATGTGTCCCTTGGTTTGAAGTGGGTCTCTTGTAGACAGTATATATATAGCAGTCTGGTTTTGAAATCATTTTACAACACTTCCTTTGCCACCTATCTATCCATTTGTCCATCCTTCTATTCAATCATCAATTGATCTTTTTCCTTGGTGCATTTTGCGGTAAATTGCAGACATCCATGTACATCTCCTTATGTATTTCAGCAAGCCTGTCAGTAAGTAGTGAGCTGTGTTTATTTACAGCAATTTTCCTTGGATATAAACTTTACATACAATGAAATATACCAATCATTTTCCCAGTCATGATACTTTTTAAGTGAAGTACAGTTGGTTAACAATGTGTTAATTTCTACTTTACAACAAAGTGATTGAGTTATACACATTTATGTGTATATATACATTGTGTGTGTATATATATATATGTTTTAATATATATCCAGTAATGAAACTGCTAGGTCATGAGTTGTTCCACTTTTAGCTTTTTGAGAAATCTCCATATTGAAAACCACCATTATTTCACTCCTACGGACTACCTTTTAGAAAGGAAGATTGAGTTTTGATGCTGTTAGTTGCTGACATCATATTTTGAAGGGTAATAAACACTACTTTGAGGTAGGTGCCCTAGGGACGACTACTTTGTATGCCTTTTTAGCAAATGGCACTGCCATCCCACACATGACATGGCTCCCCAGCTAAGTTCCCACCTCTGCACTCACACACAGAAATACCAAGTCCTCTTCCTCATCTCCCATGGGAAGTGTATCTTTGGGGCTCAGTATGGACCCAGATCTTCCCCCTACTTTCTGGCTACCTGAACCTTCTGGTCTCATCAACTCCCCAGGACACTTCTGGCTCCCTATTCACACACTTATCCATTCCCTGCCCTCTCCACCCCCCACTATCTATCAGAGAGCTCAGAGACACATAATTCCATATCAATTCAATAAAACATCTGCTGGATCATGGAAAAAGCAAGAGAGTTCCAGAAGGACATCTATTTCTGCTTTATCGACTGTGCCAGAGCCTTTGACTCTGTGGATCACAATAAACTGTGGAAAATTCTGAAAGAGATGGGAATACCAGACCACCTGACCTGTCTCTTGAGAAATCTGTGTGCAGGTCAGGAAGCAACAGTTAGAACTGGACATGGAACAGCAGACTGGTTCCAAATAAGAAATGGAGTATGTCAAGGCTGTATATTGTCATGCTACTTATATGCAGAGTACATCATGAGAAATGCTGGGCTGGAGGAAACAGAAGATGGAATCAAGATTGCTGGGAGAAAAATCAATAACCTCAGATATGCAGATGACACCACCCTTATGGCAGAAAGTGAAGAGGAACTAAAGAGCCTCTTTATGTAAGTGAAAGAGGAAAGTAAAAAAAGTTGGTTTAAAGCTCAACATTCAGAAAACTAGGATCATGGCATCTGGTCCCATCACTTCATGGCAAATACATGGGGAAACAGTAGAAACAGTGGCTGCCTTTATTTCTGGGGGGGCTCCAAAATCACTGCAGATGGTGACTGCAGCCATGAAATTAAATGATGCTTGCTCCTTTGAAGGAAAGTTATGACCAAGCGAAACAGCATATTAAAATGCAGAGACATTACTTTGCCAACAATGACCTGTCTAGTCAAGGCTATGGTTTTTCCCGTGGTCATGTATGCATGTGAGAGTTGGACTATAAAGAAAGCTGAGTGCAGAAGAATTGATGGTTTTGAACTGTGGTGTTGGAGAAGACTCTTGAGAGTCCCTTGGACTGCAAGGAGATTCAACCAGTCCATCCTAAAGGAGATCAGTCCTGGGTGTTCATTGGAAGGATTGATACTGAAGCTGAAACTCCAGTACTTTGGCCACCTGATGCAAAGAGCTGACTCATTGGAAAAGACCCTGATGCTGGGAAAGATTGAGGGCCCGAGGAGAAGGGGATGAAATAGGATGAGATGGTTGGATAGCATCACCAACTCAGTGGACATGGGTTTCAGTGGATTCCAGGAGTTGGTGATGGACAGGGAGGCCTGGCGTGCTGCGATTCATGGGGTCGCAAAGAGTCGGACAAGACTGAGCGAATGAACTGAAGTGAATTTTCATTATTAATGTGTGCTGTTGGTATAAGACTCAACATCTGTGCTGTTGGTCATTTCTTAGCAGCGAGACCCCTGAAGATTTCTGAGCTCTCTAGCCATGCTCTGAAGTGACTGGCTGCCCACTGGTCCAGCTGAAATGGCAGGGGTCTCCACGGTCTCTGCGACCTCCTCCAGTTCATTCTAATTCAGTTCTTCATTCACCTTGGAACACTGGCTACAGAGCTTTGATCCTCTGATTTTTTTAAGTTTCTCTGAGGTGGGAGTTTTCTGAGGAGCTTTTACGGTCAGCTTTGGTTGAATTTGTTTATTCATCCTCACGGTTACCCTGGCCGACTGGAGAAAATAAGAGAAGGAGCAAAGAACAGCACTGGCTTGGGGAAGAGGGTGATGATGGATGGAACTGAAGGCTTGAGGAGAAGGGGTTTGGGTAGAGAAGAGGTATGGGTCAGGCAAAGACAGGGGAGGCGAGTCTCATGGGGGTGGTGTCAACATGCAAGAGGAGCTTGGGTGGGCTTAGCTCCCCTTGACACTTCTTTTGGACCTCAGTTGATAAGAGGTCTTCTTATTTTCCTCCTTGGCACCTGGAATCATCTGTTCCCTAACAGCTCTAGAGCCTTGTGGCTTCCCAGTACCTTAGTCATTTTGAAGACTTCCAGTGGTCTGCTCCAGAGCTCCTGATCACCCCATATATACCCCTCCCCAGGGGCCACACCCTTATGCTTTATGAGGTCAGCAAGTCACTTCTCCAGTCAGTGGTGGCCCTGGGTAAGCCTTGACATCACAAAGCCCCATCCTGACACCTCTAGCGGAGGATGGGGAGCAACTCAGATGTTTTGGTGGGAGAAATGAGCATTTTTAATATCCCTACATAGCCTTCCAAACTCACCTGCCATCCTCATCTCTCTAAGTTAACTCAGATGGGCCACATGGCAGGGAGAGTGTGTCTCCTTCAACCTTGCCTCACAGCCACATTATTTGGGATTTCATTCTGTTCTCTCTCATGGTTCACAATTACGTACTTTTAACATCTTACCTAAAATCCGTCCATGATAATTAGGCTGTGGAAATGAGAATCCTTTCACTTTCCTCCTACAGGTGCTCTTAATGCACCTTGAAGACGATTTATTTCTGGGCCACTTACCAGAAATCTTTTCCATCCTATCTCCTTTTCTCAGTGTCCATGTAGCTCTCCTCAGTTTTCTAGTTTCCAGTCTGAATCCCCTGCTTCAGGCTGTGAGACTGCACTGAATACACTTGCTCTTGCTCCACTTGGAACTCAAAGATCTTAGACTACCAGAGAACTGACCCTAGTGACTCTCAAATAGTGAGAACTCACACAAAGGTAACCACTTCAATACAAGATCCTGCATCACTCAACCAACAGTAGCACCCTGTGCAGGATACCTTATCCAAAAAACAAACAAAACAAAAATAAAACCCAATCATCAACAGACAGGATTACCATCTCACTCACACTTGCCAATCAGAGGAAAAACAAACAAAGAAACAAAACTCAGCACAAATCTCACCCTGTAGGAACCATACACAAACCCCTGGACCAACCTTCAGTTCAGTTCAGTTCTGTTCAGTCACTCAGGCATGTCCGATTCTTTGCGACCCCATGAACTGCAGCACACCAGGCCTTCCTGTCCATCACCAACTCCTGGAGTTCACTCAAACTCGTGTCCATCAAGTCGGTGATGCCATCCAGCCATCTCATCCTCTGTCGTCCCCTTCTCCTCCTGCCCCCAATCCCTCCCAGCATCAGAGTCTTTTCCAATGAGTCAGATCTTCACAGGAGGTGGCCAAAATACTGAAGTTCCAGCTTTAGCATCATTCCTTCCAAAGAACACCCAGGACTGATCTCCTTCAGAATGGACAGGTTGCATCTCCTTGCAGTCCAAGGGACTCTCAAGAGTCTTCTCCAACACCACAGTTCAAAACCATCAATTCTGCAGTGCTCAGCTTTCTTCACAGTCCAACTCTCAGCATCCATACATGACTACTGGAAAAACCATAGCCTTGACTAGCCGGACCTTTGTTGGCAAAGTAATGTCTCTGCTTTTGAATATGCTATCTAGGTTGGTCATAACTTTCCTTCCAAGGAGTAAGCGTCTTTTAATTTCATGGCTGCAGTCACCATCTGCAGTGATTTTGGAGCCCCCAAAATAAAGTCTGACACTGTTTCCACTGTTTCCCCATCTATTTCCCATGAAGTGATGGGACCAGATGCCATGATCTTCGTTTTCTGAATGTTGAGCTTTAAGTGAACTTTTTCACTCTCCACTTTCACTTTCATCAAGAGGCTTTTTAGTTCTTCTTCACTTACTTAGGAGGGTAGAAACCAAAAGGAAGAAAGAATTCAACCTTGAAGCCTGGGAGAAGGAAACCTTGAACATAATAAATTTAAAAAAATGAAAAGGCAGAGAAGTACTACACAAATGAAGGAACAAGCTAGAAATACAGAAGTCCAAATAAATGAAGAGGAATTTGCCAAACTGTCTGAAAAAGAATTCAGAATAATGATAATAAAGTCGATCAAAAACCTTGAAAACAGAATGGGGAAAATGCAAGAATCAATGAACAAAGACCTAGACAAATTAAAGAATGAACATACAGAGACAAACAGCACAATTACTTGAGTTTAAAATACTTTAGTATGAACCAATAGAATATCTGAAGCAGAAGAACGAATCAGTGAGCTGGAAGATAAAATGGTGGATAAAACTACTTAAGGGCAAAACAAAGTAAAAACAATGAAAAGAATAATGGATAGTCTCAGTGACCTCTGGGACAATATTAAATGCACCAATATTCGAATATTAGGGGTCCCAGAAGAAGAGAGAAAAGAAAGGATACGAAATCTTTTGAAGACATTATAGTTGATAATTTCCCCAACATGGAAAAGGAAATAGTCGATCAAGTCCAACAGGCACAAAGAGCCCCATACAGGATAATCCAAAGGAGAAACCCAGCAAGACACATACTAACCAAACTAACAAAGACTAAAGACAAAGAAATAATATTGAAAGCAGCAAGGGAGAAGCAACAAGTAACATCCAAGTTAAACCCTTTATCCGTAAGAGCTGTTCTTTCAGCAGAAACTCTGAAGGCCAGTAGGGAATGGCAGAATATATTTAAAGTCCCGAAAGGGCAAAATCTACAACCAAGATTACTGTACACAGCAAGGATCTCATTGAAAATTGATGGAGAAATCAAAATCTGTTCAGACAAGCAAAAGTTAAGACAATTCAGTACCACCAAAGCAGCATTACAACAAATGTTAAAGAGACTTATATAGTCAAGAAATACAAAAGAAGAAAAAAGATCTACAAAATCAACCCCAGTCATTAAGAAAATGATACTAGGAACATCAGATCAGATCAGTTGCTCAGTCGTGTCCGACTCTTTGCGACCCCATGAACCGCAGCACGCCAGGCCTCCCTGTCCATCACCAACTCCCGGAGGTCACCCAGACTCATACCCATCGAGTCAGTGATGCCATCCAGCCATCTCATCCTCTGTCGTCCTCTTCTCCTCCTGCCCTCAATCCCTCCCAGCATCAGAGTCTTCTCCAATGAGTCAACTCTTCGCATGAGGTGGCCAAAATACTGGAGTTTCAGCTTTAGCATCATTCCTTCTAAAGAAATTCCAGGATTGATCTCCTTCAGAATGGACTGGTTGGATCTTCTTGCAGTCCAAGGGACTCTCAAGAGTCTTCTCCAACACCACAGTTCAAAAGCATCAATTCTTCGGTGCTCAGCCTTCTTCACAGTCCAGCTCTCACATCCATACATGACCACAGGAAAGACCATAGCCTTGACTAGGCGAACCTTTGTTGGTAAAGTAATGTCTCTGCTTTTGAATATGCTATCTAGGTTGGTCATAATTTTCCTTCCAAGGAGTAAGCGTCTTTTAATTTCATGACTGCAGTCACCATCTGCAGTGATTTTGGAGCCCAGAAAAATAAAGTCTGACACTGTTTCCACTGTTTCTCCATCTATTTCCCATGCAGTGATGGGACCAGATGCCATGATCTTCGTTTTCTGAATGTTGAGCTTTAAGCCAAACCTTTTCACTCTCCACTTTCACTTTCATCAAGAGGCTTTTTAGTCCCTCTTCACTTTCTGCCATAAGAGTCGTGTCATCTGCGTATCTGAGGTTATTGATATTTCTCCCAGCAATCTTGATTCCAACTTGTATTTCTTCCAGTCCAGCATTTCTCATGATGTACTCTGCATATAAGTTAAATAAACATGGTGACAATATGCAGCCTTGACGTACTCCTTTTCCTATTTGGAACCAGTCTGTTGATCCATGACCAGTTCTAACTGTTGCTTCCTGACCTGCATACAGATTTCTTAAGAGGCAGATCAGGTGGTCTGGTATTCCCATCTCTTTCAGAATTTTCCATAGTTTATTGTGATCTACACAGTCAAAGGCTTTGGCATAGTCAATAAAGCAGAAATAGATGTTTTTCTGGAACTCTCTTGCTTTTTCCATGATCCAGTGGATGTTGGCAATTTGATCTCTGGTTCCTCTGCCTTTTCTAAAACCAGCTTGAACATCAGGAAGTTCACGGTTCACATATTGCTGAAGCCTGGCTTGGAGAATTTTGAGCATTACTTTCCTAGCGTGTGAGATGAGTGCAATTGTTCGCGGGAAGGCGAGGTCACTCTTAAATTGTGCGCCGGTCGCGGGAAGGCGAGGTCGCTCTTGCGCCCCGCCGGCTGCGTCGCGCACTAAGAGCGCCCCGCCGGCTGCGTCGCGTCATACTAGGAACATATATATCAATAATTATCTTAAATATAAATCGATTAAATGCCCCAAACAAAAGTCACAGACAGGCTGAATGAATACAAAAACAAGACCCATATATATGTTGTCTACAAGAAACCCACTTCAGACCTGAAGACACATATATACTGAAAGTGAGAGGATGTAAAAATATATTCCATGCAAATGAGAAGCAAAAGAAAGCTGGAGTAGCAATCTTTATATAAGACAACATAGACCTTAAAATAAGAGTACTACAAGGGACAAGGAAAGACACTACATAATGATCAAGGGATCAATCTAAGAGGAAGACATAACAATTGTAAATATCTATGCACCCAACATAGGAGCACCTCAATACATAAGACAAACACGAACACACATAAAAGGAGAAACTGACAGCAACACAGTGATAGTAGGAGACTTTAACACCCCACTCACACCAATGGACAAATCATCAAACAGAAAATTAATAAGGAAACACATGTCTTAAATGATACATGAGATGAGATGGATCTCATTGATATCCTCAGGACATGCTATGCATATGCAGAAGAATACACCTTCTTCTCAAGTGCACATGGAACATTTTCTAGGATAGACCACACCTTGGCTACAAATCAAACCTCAGTAAATTTAAGAAAATTGAAATCATATGAAGCATCTTCTCCGACCACAATGCTATGAAATTAGCGTGATCATTCCCGTGTTTTCCAACCCCAGTTCAGGTCCTCCCTTTGCCTGGCCAGGCACTGACTGGGACTGGATATCTCAGTCACTCTGGCTTGATCCAAACGGGACCTATTGGATGTGTGGCCCTTACGTATTTGCTTGGCTTCCCGCTGGCTGGATAGGGAGATGCGCCCTAGGTCTAGGTTTTACTCATGGCTTCATATTTTTAGAGCTTCCAGAGATGCCTTTTAATTTACCACACCTTAGAACTCGTGGGCAAGGTCTGTATTTCACTGGTATGGTTATTTGGGGGCACTGTTCGTTCCCTCTCTGGGAACTACAGATTTATGCTACGAGAGGATGCTATGACTAACTTTACTCAACAGGCATTACAAGAGTCTCAAAAAGCTATGTCAGCTCTTAATGCTGAACAAATAAAAATTAGAAAGGTGGTTTTACAAAACAGATTGGCCTTAGATATTCTGACAGCTGCACAAGGAGGAACTTGTGCCATTATTCATACCCATTGCTGTACATATATACCTGATATGAGCACTAATGTTGCTCATTTTACTAAACACATGAACCAGATGATTCAGGCTATGGATACTCCCGAAGCCTCAATTGCCTCACTTTTGGAGACGTTAACTAGTTCCCCATGGGGAACTATCTTAATTGCAATAATTCTGGTTGTTTTTCCTGTTTGCTCCCTGAATCTGTAACTGTGTAGCTGGATTTGTTTCCAGTCGCATGAAGGCTTTTAAGTTACAAATGGTTGCTCAAACTTCTGAAACTGTGGCAGCTTCCTCCAACTACTACTTGGGGCCCCTGGATCAGAGACCCTCAATCTGAGGATTAGGAGAATATGTTGCCTCACCAATTTAGAGATGATGCTCCTTATCAGCTTGGAAACAGTTACAGAATGAGCACAATGTCCCTTTCCCTAGGCAACATAATTCTACTAAAAGAAAATGAGGGAATGAGAGGGTAACAGGTAGGAAGGCCAGGAGTCTCCAAACGGAGGAAATAGGTTGCAAGTGTCAGACATTTTTACCTCTCTTTTAAGTGGCAGGAGAAAACAAGCGAGTGTTAGATTATTTCCCCTTCTCTATACAAATTTAAAAAGAGGTTTAAAATTCTTTGTTGCCATGATGACACCTGTTTTCACCTGAACATAACTCGTCTCAATCCCCGAGCTAACCAATGCATTTTGCTTGTAGAAATATTTACCTTAAGCTATGTTAATGAACCCTAGATTCTGTCTTCAAGTTGGTTCTGTCTAAGACTCAGAAGGACTTGACAAACGACTATGTTTTACCCATGTAAATGTTCTCTTAAGCTATGTTAGTAAGATTATAGTTGCTTAGAAACCTGCCTTTCTTCAAGATTCATATCAATCATTTTATGGCCCAGGATGACTCACTTTGTGCCAATGTAATCTCAATGCATGTTGTGAGTGAGGGGTCTGTCACCAGTCTCTGAGTTTTGAGACATTTCCTTTCTCCAATTAGCAGACTGGTAGTAGCTATATAACATCCAATTAAAGACTAGCAGGGGTGGGGGTGGGGGTGGGGTGGGGTGGGTGGCACTCTTTCTGCCCTCTTCTGATGCCTGTATCAGAAGCTTTCTCTATCTCTTTTATACTTTAATAAAACTTTATTACACAAAAGCTCTGAGTGATCAAGCCTTGTCACTGGCCCCAAATTGAATTCATCTCAGAATTCCCAGAGTCCTTCATGGCTCAGCAACAGCCTTTCAATAGGACAGCCAAAGTCTTTGATTGTGTGGATCACAACAAACTGGAAAATTCTTAAAGAGATGGGAATATCAGAGTACCTTACCTGCTTCCTGAGAAATCTGTATGCAGGACAGGAAGCAACAGTTAGAACCAAACGTGGAACAACAGCCTGGTTCCAAATTGGGAAAAGAGCACATCAAGGCTCTATATTGTCACCCTGCCTATTTATTATTTGCAGAGTACATCATGTAAAATGCCAAGTTGGATGAAGCACAAGCTGAAGTAAAGATTGCAGGAGAAATATCAATAACCTCAGATATGCAGATGACACCACGCTTATGGCAGAAAGTGAAGAAGTAAAGAGCCTCTTGAAGAATTGAAAGAGGAGAGTGAAAAAAGTTGGCTTAAAACTCAAAATTCAAAAAACAAAGATAATGGCATCTTGTCTCATCACTTCATGGCAAATATAAGTGGAAATAATGGAAACAGTGAGAGACTTTATTTTCTTGGGCTCCAAATTACTGCAGATCGTGACTGCAGCCATGAAATTAAAAGATGCTTGCTCGTTGAAAAAAAAGCTATGATCAAGCTAGATAGCATATTAAAAAGCAGAGACATTACTTTGCTGACAAAGGTCCATCTCATCAAAGCAATGTTTTTTGCAGTAGTCGTGTATGAATGTGAAAGTTGGACCATAAAGAAAACGGAGTGCCAAAGAACTGAAGTTTTTGAACTGTGGTGTTGGAGAAGACTCTTTGAGAGAGTCTTTTGGACTGCAAGGATATCAAATCAGTCAGTCCTAAAGGAATCAGTCCTGAATATTCATTAGAAGGACTGATGGTAAAGCTGAAGCTCCAATAATTTGGCTATCTGATGCAAAGAGCTGACTCATTAGAAAAGACTCTTGATGCTGGGAAAGACTGAAGGTGGGAGAAGGGGACGACAGGGGACAAATGGTTGCATGGCATCACCGAGTCAATGGACATGAGTTTGAGCAAGCTCCGGGAGATGGTGAAGGGCAGGGAAACCTTGTGTGCTGCAGCCCATGGGGTTGCAAAATGTTGGAAACAACTCAGCAACTGAACATCAACAACAAATTTAAAAAATCTAAAATTTTTTTTTAAAGGGCAGATAGGATAGGTTGGAAGGAGAAGGCAATGGCACCCCACTCCAGTACTCTTGCCTGGAAAATCCCATGGACGGAGAAGCCTGGTAGGCTGCAGTCCATGGGGTCACAGAGTCAGACACGACTGAGCGACTTCACTTTCACTTCTCACTTTCATGCCCTGGAGAAGGAAATGGCAACCCACTCCAGTGTTCTTGCCTGGAGAATCCCAGGGACGGTGGAGCCTGGTGGGCTGCCGTCTATGGGGTCGCGCAGAGTCGGACACGACTGAAGTGACTTAACTTACCTTACCTTACCTTACCTTAGGATAGGTTGGTAGGAGAGATGCTTTAGTTTCAGACTTTTGTCATTGTGAGTAATTTGTGTAGAAAAAAAAACAAATCTGAA
The DNA here is from genome assembly GCA_935064755.1 of Tragelaphus eurycerus. Lineage (NCBI taxonomy): Eukaryota > Metazoa > Chordata > Mammalia > Artiodactyla > Bovidae > Tragelaphus > Tragelaphus eurycerus. The sequence goes on along the minus strand of CAKXYN010000356.1, from coordinate 246,659 downwards.
GAATATATTTTGAGGCATTTAAAAATTGTAAGTATTCAGTGATAACAAGGAATAACTGTTAATATTCTTTAAGCAAGGGAATCACTTTGTTAGGATAAAGGGACAAGATGCTCCTTTATAACCATTTAAAAACATTTAAAAAGGGGAAAGAAAGGATACATAAACCTTATACAGAACAATTTCACTAATTCTGGTGTCCAGTAATATAGTGGAATGAATTCCTCATTTTCTCGTTGCTGTTGTTGCTCAGTTGTGTCTGACTGCAACACCCTGGACCGCAGCATGCCAGGCTTCCCTGTCCCTTACCATATCTACTTCTCCATATAATGAAAATTTTTATACGACAGATGTGTAATACCAGAGCATAGAAAATAAATCAGCTTTTAGCAATCATTGAGGCAGGAAATATAAGAACCTCAGAAACTGTTATTTCCAATACACTAGATTTATAGTATTGTGATTAGGCAATACTTAAAATAAAAACTGGCAGATTGGAAAGATTTTTTAAATGAAATTCCTTAACTGAATCAATGAATCAAATCAGACACAGATTACAACTGAAGTAAATGGTTTACTACTTTCTGCCAAACACTTTATTGCCATCGAGTCCTTGGGAATTTTATTAAGCATCATGGTAAGATTTCCCACAAACTTTTGGTAATGTTTGTTTTTGTAAGGTCAATGCAAACAGGAATCTACATTCCTCATACTTCAGGATGCACCTGGTTATCCGGGGTAATTTGTAAGAGAGAAAAAAACACCCACTTAAGAACAGCGCAAAGGCAGCTAGACATGCCACTATAACAGTGCTGCCAATTTTCTGAGCATATGGCTTGAAGGGTATATTGAAAGATGGTGGGAAGACAATACCCTCTTCAGTCACCACAGAGTGGTAATTCCAGATGACGGCAACTGAGATACAGATACCAGCAGCTATGTGGAGAATTCCTGAAATGACAAATGCTTTGTAGGTAGTAGTATTCTCAAGAATTCCCATGGACACATTTTTAAGTGCAAAAGTAACAGAGGCTTTCCCCAAGAGTCCTAGAATGCTGGCCATCAGTAAGAGGTGTTGAGAAACACGGATATCAAGAGGTAGGTAAGTATCATGGTAGCTGTAACTGTGACATGAGGTAGCTGTGGTGATGTTGGTTTGACGGAAGACACAGACTCTCCACATTCCCACGCAGGCCAGACCAGAGAATTGTGAGGCGTTGTCTAGATACCATACTCGCCACTCCACGAGGCCCATGGCAGTGGTGCCGAGGATCCATCCAGTAGTGGCTACTGCAAAACCTACAATTTGGCAGTTGGCGCTATTGATGAGCAAGGACATGGTAGATGTGTACCCAAGGGAACTGCAAACAAATACAGGACATTATGAGTTTGGAAAATTTGGCCTAGAACAACACACTCAACCACTATCTCCATTCTCCTCCCCTACGTTTACACTGCTGTGGATAAGCAGTACTGTATTTGAGATTTGAGTACTATTATTTCTCACCAGAGAAATTTGACCCTCAAGCTCTGCACTGGGGAGCACAGGCCAAGCAAATTTTCTGAAGGGCCATCTCGGAATATTTACTAAAAGACTTAAAATGTGCAAATTTTCAAACAGACAATTCTACTTGGAGCATTTGCCCAAAGATGTAATTTAATTGATCACAAACTTTTAGTTAAAAAAAAAAATTCAACACAGCCTCTTTATAATATTGAAAAGTGGGAAAAAATTTCAGGGGCAGCAAGAGGGCTTGGTTAAGCAATTTATGCACATCCATGCAAGAGGCCTATAAGGCAGCATTCAGAGTAGACTAGACTTGTATGAGGGGCAATATTTTGTGTTTTGACTCTGTGCAAGGTTCATTCATGTTGTAACATGTACGAGTTCTTGGGTGCTTTAACTGAGTTAGAGGGGTTAGGCATTCTGAAAGCTATTCGTATTGTGAAGAATCAGTTACATGTAGGAAGGAGTACATAATCTAATGCAGAACTCAATGAGTTATGAAGGGGCCCACACCCACACAGTACTAAACTGGAAGGCAAAGTCCTAACCACAGGACCACCAGGGAACTCCATAAATTGTTTCTTCAATTTGATATATAGAAGATTATTTTCCAAAAAAAAAAAGAGAATGGTCTTTATGAATGCACATCCATCAGGAACATTCTGCCCATAACAGGGGACTGCTGATATCACCCTGGCAGAATCTCTCACCCTGTTCCTCTCTCCCACCTAAGACCCCATTAATGCCCTCCATTGAATCCTTGCTCCTGCCTCACCCTTGATTTTTGCCAATGTTCCATTTAAATTGCTTAAGGTTTTTTTTTTCTTTTTTTGATTGTGTGCTGCTTTCAAAAGCCTTTATTAAATATAATACTGCTTATCTTCTGGGTATTTTGGCCACGAGGCATATGGCCAAAGAACCGAGACAATTGAGCTGGGTGCACTTAACTCACTACTGGTTGCTGGAGCAGGCAGGCTGCTAGGAAGGATTTGAATCTTCAGATAATTGAACATTTTAAACAGAAAACATTCAAGTACAGTAAGAAGATGGCATGCCACCTCAGCTTCCAGACTTAGAAGTTGGCTCAGACTGCTGTCCCAGGGCAACCAAAGCCCCCCTGGCACCCACAGTACATTCAAGAGAATAATGCTTTGAAGGACATGAATACTAATGAGAGGTAAGTCATGGGCTTCTCTTTGCTATGCAAATATCTTTGGAGTTTTGATATATATTCTGTTTACAAATATATAAAAGGAAATATCTTTCTTAATTTTCACAGAAGTATGAACATTTCTACACTAACATCTACAACTTATGTGTTTTTCAGCAAGGTATTTTGAATAACTTTCCTTACAAGTGCATACTTTTCTCTCTCTGTTTTCAACATTCCCATCACACACAACATCTTCTTTTCCACAACTTTAACTTTTTGTCCAAAACATCCATTACTTTTCTTAATTGACTGATGATTGGTTTACAATATTACTTTGATTTCTGTCATACATCAACATGAATTAAATTAACATGAATTAACCATGGGTGTACATATGTCCCCTTCCTCTTGAATCTCCCTCCCACCTACTGCCCAGTCCCACCCCTCTAGGTTATTAGAGAACCCCAGTTTGAGTTCCGAGTCTTACAGCAAAGTTAATCCATCAATTAGTTGAAAACAGAGAGAGAAACAGAACAACAGAAAGTTACAACGTCTCTGAGCTGAGCAGGCAACTGCTAATTCCTGGCAGAACAGAAGAAGAGGGAGCCATTAAATGAGAAGTTGGAAGAGCAGGAGGATTTTGTAATGGTTGCACAATATTAAAAAGGTAGCTAATGCCACTGAACTGTACACTTTAAAATGGTTATAATGGTCAGCTTTTATCTTATGTATATTTACCGCAGTAAGAGAAAAGAAAATTATTGAAACCCTCAAGGAGATTCTGTTAAGGCAGGTTGAATCTTTTGTTATTTATTAGAGATTAAAATTGAGAAATTTTAAATTACTAATTCATATAATACACTACCTCATGTTAACATAGGGGTTTTTATACAGAGTTAACTATTTCGAAAACGACATTTAGAAGGCATTGTTTTCAGCATCAAATTTCACGGAACCTCTTATACAAGAGGTGGTGATCAAGATCATCCCCAAGAAAAAGAAATGCAAAAAGGTAAAATGGCTGTCTGAGAAGGCCTAACAAATAGCTGAGGAAAGAAGAGAAGCTAAAGGCAGAGGAGAAAAGGAAAGATACATTCATCTGAATGCAGAGTTCCAAAGAATAGCAAGGAGAGATAAGAAAGTCTTCCTCAGTGATCAGTGCAAATAAGTAGAGGAAAAACAAAAGAATGAGAAAGACTCCACTGTATACTTGTGAGAGAGTAAGAGTGAGTAAGGTACATAGTGTTTTAGTATCACCACGGTAAGTATTAAACAAACAAACAAACAGTTTTGCACTTGTGGAATCCACCTACTGGATAGTCTTGAAAAGTTTCACTTCTGTAGGGTTTATATTTACTGACTCCATTTAGCTTTCTAAAGAACTACTATGTATTCTTATCCTCATTTTTTAGGTGGAAGCACTCAGAAGGTAAGGAGCAATGGCTGTGCTTTGGTGGAGCAGCCGTGAAGAGATACCCCACGACCAAGGTAAGAGAAACCCAAGTAAGATGGAAGGTGTCGCAAGAGGGCATCAGAGGAAAAACACACTGAAACCATACTCACAGAAAACTAGTCAATCGAATCACACTAGGACCACAGCCTTGTCTAACTCAATGAAATTAAGCCATGCCCATGGGGCAACCCAAGACTGGTGGGTCATGGTGGAGAGATATGACAGAATGTGGTCCACTGGAGAAAGGAATGGCAAACCACTTCAGTATTCTTGCCTTGAGAACCCCATGAACAGTATGAAAAGGCAAAGTAATAGGATACTGAAAGAGAAAATCCCCAGGTCAGTAGGTGCCCAATATGCTACTGGAGATCAATGGAGAAATAACTCCAGAAAGAATGAAGGGATGGAGCCAAGGCAAAAAGAATACCCAGCTGTGGATATGACTGGTGATAGAAGCAAGGTCCAATGCTGTAAAGAGCAATATTGCATAGGAACCTGGAATGTCAGGTCTATGAATCAAGGTAAATTGGAAGTGGTCAAACAAGAGATGGCAAGAGTGAATGTCAACATTGTATGAATAAGGGAACTGAAATGGACTGGAATGTGCGAATTTAACTCAGAGGACCATTATATCTACTACTGTGGGCAGGAATCCCTCAGAAGAAATGGAGTGGCCATCATGGTCAACAAAAGAATAAAAAATGCAGTATTTGGAGGCAATCTCAAAAAAGACAGAATGACCTCTGTTCGTTTCCAAGGCAAACCATTCAATGTCACAGTAATCCAAGTCTATGCCCCAACCAGTAACGCTGAAGAAGCTGAAGTTGAACAGTTCTATGAAGACCTACAAGACCTTTTAGAACTAACACCCAAAAAAGATGTCCTTTTCATTATAGGGGACTGGAATGCAAAAGTAGGAAGTCAAGAAACACCTGGAGTAACAGGCAAATTTGGCCTTGGACTACAGAATGAAGCAGGGCAAAGACTAATAGAGTTTTGTCAAGAAAATGCACTGGTCGTAACAAACACTGTCATCCAACAACACAAGAGAAGACTCTATACATGGACATCATCAGATGGTCAACACCGAAATCAGATTGATTATATTCTTTGCAGCCAAAGATGGAGAAGCTCTACACAATCAGCAAAAACAAGACCAGGAGCTGACTGTGGCTCAGGCCATGAACTCCTTATTGCCAAATTCAGAATTAACTTGAAGAAAGTAAGGAAAACCACTAGACCACTCAGGTATGACCTAAATCAAATCCCTTATGATTATACAGTGGAAGTGAGAAATAGATTTAAGGGCCTAGATCTGATAGATAGAGTACCTGATGAACTATGGAATGAGGTTCGTGACATTGTACAGGAGACAGGGATCAAAATCATCCCCATGGAAAAGAAATGCAAAAAAGCAAAATGGCTGTCTGGGGAGGCCTTACAAATAGCTGTGAAAAGAAGAGAAGTGAAAAGCAAAGGAGAAAAGGAAAGACATAAACATCTGAATGCAGAGATCCAAAGAATAGCAAGAAGAGATAAGAAAGCCTTCTTCAGTGATCAATGCAAAGAAATAGAGGAAAACAACAGAATGGGAAAGACTAGGGATCTCTTCAAGAAAATCAGAGATACCAAAGGAACATTTCATGCAAAGATGGGCACGATAAAGGACAGAAATGGTATGGACCTAACAGAAGCAGAAGATATTAAGAGGAGATGGCAAGAAAACACAGAAAAACTGCCCAAAAAAGATCTTCACGACCCAGATAATCACGATGGCGTTATCACTGACCTAGAGCCAGACATCCTGGAATGTGAAGTCAAGTGGGCCTTAGAAAGCATCACTACGAACAAATCTAGTGGAGGTGATGGAATTCCAGTGGAGCTATTCCAAATCCTGAAAGATGAAGCTGTGAAAGTGCTGCACTCAATATGCCAGCAAATTTGGAAAACTCAGCAGTGGCCACAGGACTGGAAAAGTTCAGTTTTCATCCCAATCTCAAAGAAAGGCAATGCCAAAGAATGCTTAAACTACCACACAATTGCACTCATCTCACACGCTAGGAAAGTAATGCTCAAAATTCTCCAAGCCAGGCTTCAGCAATACGTGAACAGTGAACTTCCTGATGTTCAAGCTGGTTTTAGAAAAGGCAGAGGAACCAGAGATCAAATTGCCAACATGTGCTGGATCATGGAAAAAGCAAGAGAGTTCCAGATAAGCATCTATTTCTGCTTTATTGACTATGCCAAAGCCTTTGACTGTGTGGCTCACAATAAACTGTGGAAAATTCTGAAAGAGATGGGAATAGCAGACTACCTGATCTGCCCCTTGAGAAATTTGTATGCAGGTCAGGAAGCAATAGTTAGAACTGGACATGGAACAACAGACTGGTTCCAAATAGGAAATGGAGTAGGTCAAGGCTATATATTGTTACCATGCTTATTTAACTTCTATTTGGAGTACATCATGAGAAATGCTGGGCTGGAAGAAGCACAAGCTGGAATCAAGATTGCTGGGAGAAATATCAATAACCTCAGATATGCAGATGACACTGCCCTTATGGAAGAAAGTGAAGAGAAACTAAAAAGCCTCTTGATGAAAGTGAAAGAAGAGAGTGAAAATGTTGGTTTAAAGCTCAACATTCAGAAATCGAAGATCATGGCATCTGGTCCCATTACGTCATGGGAAATGGATGGGGAAACAGTAGAAACAGTGTCAGACTTTATGGTTTTGGGCTCCAAAATCACTGCAGATGGTGATTGGAGGTATGAAATTAAAAGACGCTTACACTTGGAGGAATGTTATGACTAACCTAGATAGCATATTCAAAAGCAGAGACATTACTTTGCCAGCAAAGCTCCGTCTAGTCAAGGCTATGGTTTTTCATGTGGTCATGTATGGATGTGAGAGTTGGACTGTGAAGAAGGCTGAGCGCCGAAGAATTGATGGTTTTGAACTGTGGTGTTGGAGAAGACTCTTGACAGTCCCTTGGACTGCAAGGAGATCCAAGCAGTCCATTCTGAAGGAGCTCAGCCCTGGGATTTCTTTGGAAGGAATGATGCTAAAGCTGAAACTCTAGTACTTTGGCCACCTCATGCGAAGAGTTGGCTCATTGGAAAAGACTCTGATGCTGGGAAGGATTTGGGGCAAGAGGGTAAAGGGACGACAGAGGATGAGATGGCTGGATGTCATCACTGACTCGTTCAAAGTGAGTCTGAGTGAACACCAGGAGTTGGTGATGGACAGGGAGGCCTGGCGTGCTGCGATTCATGGGGTCACAAAGAATCAGACACGACTGAGCGACTGATCTGATCTGATCTGATCTGAAAGTTACATGGGAAGTGGCTTCAGAGTACATCCTCCTACCTCACCTTTTAGGGGCAAAATGGCAGGAAGCTCAAAGAGCTATCTGGAAAAGGAAAAGCATCCAGGAAGAGGAGTGAGAGAGTCATTTCCTAGGCAGGTTGATAAGGAGTCTAGGGGTCCCCAAAGAGAGAGGGGTCTGGAATTCTCAAGGAAGAAGAAAAGACAAATGTTTTTTTCCTTCTCTACATTCCTTAGGATTATATAACAATAATGTATCCTGCCTGAGGACAGTCTCTGGATTAAGGACAGTCTCTGGATTAAACCTTCTGTTATCTTAAAATGTAAATTATGGGAGTAGACCTGGTCTCTACAAAGATGTATCCTGCCTCCTTATTGCCAAATTCAGACTGAAATTGAAGAAAGTAGGGAAAACTACTAGACCATTCAGGTATGACCTAAATCAAATCCCTTATGATTATACAGTGGAAGTGAGAAATAGATTTAAAGGCCTAGATCTGATAGAGTGCCTGATGAACTATGGAATGAGGTTCATGACATTGTACAGGAGACAGCGATCAAGACCATCCCCATGGAAAAGAAATGCAAAAAAGCAAAATGGCTGTTTGCGGAGGCCTTACAAATAGCTGTGAAAAGAAGAGAAGCGAAAAGCAAAGGAGAAAAGGAAAGATATAAACATCTGAATGCAGAGTTCCAAAGAATAGCAAGGAGAGATAAGAAAGCCTTCTTCAGCGATCAATGCAAAGAAATAGAGGAAAACAACAGAATGGGAAAGACTAGGGATGGATTCAAGAAAATCAGAGATACCAAAGGAACATTTCATGCAAAGATGGGCACGATAAAGGACAGAAATAGTATGGACTTAACAGAAGCAGAAGATATTAAGAAGAGGTGGCAAGAATACACAGAAGAACTGTACAAAAAGAGCTTCACAACCCAGATAATCATGATGATGTGATCACTGACCTAGAGTCAGACATCTTGGAATGTGAAGTCAAGTGGGCCTTAGAAAGCATCACTACGAACAAAGCTAGTGGAGGTGATGGAATTCCAGTGGAGCTATTCCAAATCCTGAAAGATGATGCTGTGAAAGTGCTACACTCAATATGCCAGCAAATTTGGAATACTCAGCAGTGTCCACAAGATTGGAAAAGGTCAGTTTTCATCCCAATCCCAAAGAAAGGCAACGCCAAAGAATGCTCAAACTACCGAACAATTGCACTCATCTCACACGCTAGTAAAGTAATGCTCAAAATTCTCCAAGCCAGGCTTCAGCAATATGTGAACCGTGAACTTCCTGATGTTCAAGCTGGTTTTAGAAAAGGCAGAGGAACCAGAGATCAAATTGCCAACATCCGCTGGATCATGGAAAAAGCAAGAGAGTTCCAGAAAAACATCTATTTCTGCTTTATTGACTATGCCAAAGCCTTTGACTGTGTAGATCACAATAAACTGTGGAAAATTCTGAAAGAGATGGGAATACCAGACCATCTGATCTGCCTCTTGAGAAATCTGTATGCAGGTCAGGAAGCAACAGTTAGAACTGGTCATGGAACAACAGACTGGTTCCAAACAGGAAAAGGAGTACGTCAAGGCTGTATATTGTCACCATGTTTATTTAACTTATATGCAGAATACATCATGAGAAATGCTGGACAGGAAGAAACACAAGTTGGAATCAAGATTGCTGGGAGAAATATCAATAACCTCAGATATGCAGATGACACGACTCTTATGGCAGAAAGTGAAGAGGGGCTAAAAAGCCTCTTGATGAAAGTGAAAGTGGAGAGTGAGAGGGTTGGCTTAAAGCTCAACATTCAGAAAACGAAGATCATGGCATCTGGTCCCATCACTACATGGGAAATAGATGGAGAAACAGTGGAAACAATGTCAGACGTTATTTTTATGGGCTCCAAAATCACTGCAGATGGTGACTGCAGCCATGAAATTAAAAGACGCTTACTCCTTGGAAGGAAAGTTATGACCAACCTAGATAGCATATTCAAAAGCAGAGACATTACTTTACCAACAAAGGTTCGCCTAGTCAAGGCTATGGTCTTTCCTGTGGTCATGTGAGAGCTGGACTGTGAAGAAGGCTGAGCGCTGAAGAATTGATGCTTTTGAACTGTGGTGTTGGAGAAGACTCTTGAGAGTCCCTTGGACTGCAAGAAGATCCAACCAGTCCATTCTGAAGGAGATCAGCCCTGGAATTTCTTTGGAAGGAATGATGCTAAAGCTGAAACTCCAGTATTTTGGCCACCTCATGCGAAGAGTTGACTCATTGGAGAAGACTCTGATGCTGGGAGGGATTGAGGGCAGGAGGAGAAGGGGACGACAGAGGATGAGATGGCTGGATGGCATCACTGACTTGATGGGTGTGGGTCTGAGTGACCTCCGGGAGCTGGTGATGGACAAGGAGGCCTGGCGTGCTGCGGTTCATGGGGTCGCAAAGAGCGACTGAGCAACTGATCTGATCTGATCTGATCTGATCCTGCCTCAGGACAGTCTTTGGATTAAATCTTCTGGCTAATTCTGTTATCTTAAAATGTAAATTATGGGAGTAGGTCTGATGAGGTCTTTACAACCTCCAGACAGTCTTTGGATTCATTGGAGAGTATATAACTTCATTGCTAACACTAGCAAGCGGGTACCCTTTCTGCCCTCTTCTGATGCCTATGTCAGAAGCTTTCTCTATCTCCTTTATACTTTAATACAACTTTATTACACAAAAGCTCTGAGCGATCAAGCCTCGTCTCTGGCCCCAGATTGAATTCTTCTCCTCTGGGGGCCAAGAATCCCAGTGTCTTCACTTGATTCAACAACAACCTTTCAGGAGGAAACTGGGGCAACATTTCCCAATTGCTCAGGGTAAGTGAAAAGGGCAGAGATTTTGAAAGCTCCAGGACGGTTCCAGTGTGCAACTAGGGTGTGAGAATTACTGAATAAGGCAAAAGAAAGACCTTTTGAGAAACAGAGTGACAGTGAAAGAGCTGTGATCTCAGGTGCCTTCTGCTGGAGCGAGGTATGTCATCAGAGACTCTTGCAATGGGTGCAATGGAGACACAAAGTACCATCCACTATGGCATCAGCCAAACTGAGAATGACCTGGTCACTCTTTAGGATGGATGTGCTCATCCTAGGAAAGGCCACCAGAACTAGTGGTAATCAGGCTGCGAGTGTCTCTTTTGGGAGACCAACAAGGCCAGCTCTCAAGGTGACTGTCACATAATGGGAATGTGGCAAAGTTACAGAAACGAAAGCTTTTATCTCCGGTTATAGATTCAGATCCAAGTCCCCATCATATTCACAAGACGTCAGTCAGCTATTACCACAATACTGAAGGATGACACTGTGAGTAGGCAAGCAGAACGTTGGAGTCTTTATGCATCACACACAATCTACAGGATACAAATACTCCCCTTGTATTCTCCCTTCAATCATTTCAACTTCACTATCTCTTCAGTACGATAATACATCAAGAACTTGAAATCTGTCTGCTCCTAGAAATGTTTAGAGGACTCTTTGCTTTTCTCAAACAATCTGATCCAAAGATTAAGACAGAAAGAGATGCCCTCAAAACCCAAGCCTGGGCCAGAGAAGCTACTTAATCAATATTTGTAGAATGAAAAGTCAAACAAGAAGGTCACAAAGGATGCTTTTTACAAGTTAGTTCAGTTCTAGTTATATTAATTACTGAATATATCTTTCTATCTTCCATATCTGTATCAGAGTCTCCTGCTTATTACTTAACTCGACCTGCTTAAAAGGTCTTACATTCAGCGAAATGCTTCTTCACACTCAACAGAATTGCTGTTACACAAACAGAAAACTGTTGGCCACAATGTGGAGAAAGCAGAACCTTTGTGCTCTTCCGGTAGGACTATAAGCTGGTACAACTGCTGTAAAAAATGGCACATTGTTTCCTTAAAACAAAGACTTACCACGTGATTCAGGGACTTCTTTTCTAGATAGACATATTTGTTGTTGTTCAGTCAGTAAGTCAAGTCTGACTCCTTGGGACTCCACAGACTGCAGCACACCAGGCTCCTCTATCATTTTCTACCTCCCTGAGTTTACTTAAACTCATGTCCATTGAGTTGTTCATGCTGTCTAACCATGTCATCCTCTGTCACCCCCTTTTCCTTTTGCCTCCAATCTTTACAGCATACCCCAAAGTAAAAGGAGAGGTTCAGATAGTGGTATACTCGTGTTTTAATAGCATTATTCACAATAGCTAAGATGTGTGAGTGACTCAATTCTGCACCCACGGATGAATGGATAGACAACATGTGGTCGATCCATATAACAGGGCATTTCTCAGTTTTTGAATGGAAGGAAACTTGGACAAATGTTACAAAAAGAATGAACCTTGAGGACTAATTATGCTGAGAGAAATAAGGCAGTTAGAGAGAGACAAATACTGAACGATTTCACTTTTCGTAGCACCCAGATGAGATCAGATCAGATCATTTGCTCAGTGGTGTCCGACTCTTTGCGACACCATGAATCACAGCTCGCCAGGCCTCCCTGTCCATCACCAACTCCCGGAGGTCACTCAGACAGACACAGAAAATAAAAGAGCCGTGACCAGGGCTGGGTGGGGTGGGGTGGGGGTGGGGGTTGGGGACACGTTCAATGATGAGTTTCAGTTAGCTTCAGTCTGAGGAGATGAAAAAGTTCTGAAGATTGCTGCTAATATGGTTGCACAAGTGTTACTATCCTTAACGCCACAGAACAGTATGCTTATAGATGTTAAAATATATATATATATATTGTGTATTTTACCACACCAAAACATACACAATAACGAAGCCAGAGCACCTCCTAACCAGTCTCCAAGGAAATAAGCATTTAGTGAGGAGGGTGGCTAGTTCAAAGGGCAGCTCCTCCCTATGGTCAGATGTCCCCCACTTACACACTCTGCTCTCTGCTCCTGGGCTCCTCACTCTGAGCACAGAGCAGCTTTTGGCCCCACTGTGAGTTAGTCTGGCCTGTAAGGCCAAGGCTCTCTCCTTGGACTTGTGCAGTCACCGCATTCTGTATCCACTGTACACACCTCCAGCATTCTCAGTTGCTAGGTCACAGACACCATGGCGGCATTTCTGTTGCTGATGGTGGCATGCCCTCTTCACCTGGTCTCCTCTGTGTCTCCCGGCCCTATGCCAGAGGGGAGTACATTTCCTCCAAAGACCCTAACAGTTCAATTTTAAGATCTGTGTGACTGCTTCAGGTATGTCCCCTCATCCCTTTCTCTTGTCCCCCAGACATGGTACCTAACCCATCTCACTTGGAGTCAATGACATTTTTCTTAAAGCGATGGCAACCTATACATGAAGGTGTTAGCAGCAGTGGTGCCCACATCGGGGAGACTGAGTCGAGACCAATGACAAGAAACACATTAGGAAACATACCCTTAGTTCATGGGAAACACCCCTTCCTGTTGAGTCTTGGATTACAGATGGTCCACGGGAGTATGGCAGTACAGACTACATAAGGTAGCTGCTAAGATAGGGGAGAGCTTCAGATGGGACTTCTGTAAGAAATGAGACATCATGTCAATGAGCCATGACTCATTGTAGTGAGGACTACATTTCACATACAAGTCTAAATGCCACTGGAATCCTCTGTGTACAACTTTTCTGTAACAAATTTATCCCAAGGAAATTTCAAACATGTCAGTGAGACACACATACCCAATGAGCTTTATAACTGAACTTACAATGGGGACAAATAGGGAGAAGAAAACCCAGGCAGAGAATATGTACAGTAAACCATTTTATAAACTTACAATGGGACATAACACCATTCCACATTAGGAAGAATAAAGAAGAAAACACTTCCTAGTACTGCTAAATAAAAAGCTGATTGATTTGGGAGAATGGCATTAAAACATGTATAATATCCTATAAGAAACGAATCGCCAGTCCAGGTTCGATGCAGGATACAGGAAGCTTGGGGCTGGTGCACTGGGATGACCCAGAGGGATGGTATGAGGAGGGGGAGGTGGGAGGGGGGTTGAGGATTGGGAACACGTGTACACCCATGGTGAATGCATGTTGATGTATGGCAAAACCAATACAATATTGTGAATTAAAAAATAATGCTGCAGAGGATGTGGAGAAAAGGGTATCCTCCAAGCCTGTTGGTGGCAACGTAAGTTTGTGCAGCCACTATGGAGAACGGTAAAGAGGTTTCTCAAAAAAAGTAAATACAGAATTACTATATGATCTAGCATCCCACTCCTGGGAACAAAGCCAGACAAAACTGTAATTCAAAAAGATACATGGGCCCCTATGTTCCCAGCAGCACTACACACAAGAGCCAAGACATGGAAACAACCTAAAGTCCAGTGAGACATGAATGGACAAAGATGACATGATGCCTATTAAATGGAATACCAACCAGCCACAAAAAAAAAAAGAATGTAACAATGCACCAGTGTGGGTGGACCTAGAGATTATCATGGGCTTTCCAGGTGGCTCAGTGGTAAAGAATCTGCCTGCAATGCTGGAGACCCATGTTTGATCCCTGGGTTGGGAAGATCCCTGGAGAAAGGACTGGCTACTTACTCCAGGATTCTTGCCTGGGAAAGCCCATGGACAGAGAAGCCCAGTGGGCTACAGGGCATGAGGCTGCAAAAGAGTCGGACATGACTCAGTGACTACGCAACAACAAAGAGACTATCATACTAAGTGAAGTAAGTCAGACAGAAAAAGACAAATACCATACGCTATCACTTATATGTGAAATCCAGGTCAGTTCAGTCACTAGTTGTGTATGACTCTTCACGATCCAATGGACTGCAGCATGCTAGGCTTCCCTTTCCAACAACAACTCCTGGAACTTACTCAAACTAGTGTTCATTGAGTTGGTGATGTCATTCAACCATCTCGTCCTCTGCTGGGCCCTTTTCCTCCTGCCTTGTTCTCCTGATTTGATCTCTTTCCATTCCAAGAGACTCTCAAGAGTCTTCTCCAACACCATAGTTCAAAAGCATCAATTCTTTGGTGCTCAGCTTTTTTTATACTCCAACTCTCACATCTGTACATGCTGCTGCTGATGCTAAGTCACTTCAGTCGTGTCTGACTCCGTGCAACCCCATAGACGGCAGCCCACAAGGCTCCACCATCCCTGGGATTCTCCAGGCAAGAACACTGGAGTGGGTTGCCATTTCCATCTCCAATGCATCAAAGTGAAAAGTGAAAGTGAAGTCACTCAGTCATGTCTGACTCTTTGGGACCCCGTGGACTGCAGCCTACCAGGCTCCTCCATCCATGGGATTTTCCAGGCAAGAGCACCGGAGTGGACTGGCATTGCCTTCTCCCATTGGGACATAACTACTGGGAAAACCACAGCTTTGACTAGATGGGCCTTTGTCGGCAAAGTAACGTCTCTGCTTTTTAATATGCTGTCTAGGTTGATGATAGTTTTTCTTCCAAGGAGCAAGCATCTTTTGATTTCATGGCTGCAGTAGCCATCTGCAGTGATTTTGGAGCCCAAGAAAATTAAGTTTCTCACTGTTTCCATTGTTTCCCCAACTATTTGCCATGAAGTGATAGGACCAGATGCCATGATCTTAGTTTTTTGAATGTTGAGGTTTAAGCCAGCTTTTTTCCCTCTCCTCTTTCATTTTCATCAAGAGACTCTTTAGTTCCTCTTCACTTTCTGCCATAAGGGTAGTGTCATCTGCATATCTGGGGTGGAAGCCAGGAAAAGTGAAAGTGAAATCACTCAGTCGTGTCTGACTCTTTGCGACCCCATGGACTGTAGCCTATCCAGCTCTTCCATCCATGGGATTTTCCAGGCAAGAGTGCTGGAGTGGATTGCCATTTCCTTCTCCAGGGGATCTTCCTGACCCAGGAATCACGCTTTACCATCTGAGCCACCAGGGAAGCCTGGGGTGGAAGCCAGAATATGGCACAAATGATCACACGTGTAAAACAAACAAAAGACTCATACAGAACAGACTTGTGTTTGCCAAGGGGGATAGTGGAAGGATGGACTGTGTGTAGGGATTTGGTAGATACAAACTACTATATATTTAGAATAAACTATAAGGTCCTACTGCTGAATGCATGGAGCTATATTCAGTATCCTGTGACAAAGTGTAAAAGGCTATAAAACAAGAATGTGTTTGTGTGAATCACTGAGTCAGTTTTCTGTACAGCAGAGATAGGCACCACATTTTAAAGCAACTAGGCTTCAACTTAAAAAAAAGACAGAAGAATGTAGTTAAGAATCTTATTTCTTAAAAAAAAAAAAAAAGAAAGAAAGAAAGAAAATGGAGAGGTGTGAGGGGAGGGATGGGATACACCAACACCTTACCTGACTTGGCACCTTAGGTCCCTGAGAGCCTTGGTATCCTGTCCTGTACAGGGAAGGAAGGACTCGGGCAAAGAAACAGGAGAAGGGAGTACCTGTGAAGGGCCTAAAGGAACCTCAGCTCACTTGAGTAGATCCTGGCCCTGCTCCCAGGGCAGCTGGCAAACCACAGGGAGAGAGAGCTCTGAGGAGAGGCCTTAAGGGATACGGGGCGGTCCCCGGAGAAACCGTGGACTGCAGCTGGCCTGTCAGTACTGGAAGACGGTTCTTCATCCAGATGAGAAGGCGGGCAAGTATGCATGCATGCAGAGCTCCAGTATTGCTGTAAAGCTGTCAGCTAGTGCCATCCACACACTTGCATCACTGTCTGTTTATGTGTGTGTGTTTCCCCTACCTTCTTTCATGCTGGGGAAAAAAAACAAACAAACAACAAACCACATACCTGGGCACGAATGTACACACAAATCACATGTCCGGACCAGGGTCTCATACAGAGATGTCACAGGACCCTCCCCTCCCCACCCCCGCTCCACCCTCAGGGGCCTGGAGGCCCTTGTATCCAACATTCAAGAGTCCCGCAATGGCAACCTGGAATTGCAATTCCCCTGGAGCTGTGCCTCTGGAGACATGGGGGAGTTCTGATCGGCATTCAGTGTTTAATCACGCAGTGCCAGGTGGGACGGGGCGGGTGGGGGCGGGGGGATGCAGCAGCAGTCCAAGCACACATGCCTTCTGGAAAACCCCCAGTGGAAAGTTGAAATCTGGTGCCTCGGTGCAGGCTTTCTGGGAAGCGTTCTGCGCTCAGAGCGAAGGGTGTTTGCGTACCAGCTCGAGCGCATCACCGTCTTCCACGCGGAACCATACTCCCCACGTGCCACCCAAGACCCGGGGCTTTTGAAACCGTGAAATGCCGGCCTCCCTTCCCAGGCTGCTGCCCCCTACCCTACTCCCGGGGCGGAGCTCTACCCCTTTCTCGCCTCAAGGCTGAGGGTAGTACCACCAGGTCTGCCTGAGCGCAAACCTAGACATGCACGTCCACTATGACACACCTCCTGCCCCTCCAGCACAGAACTGGGATGGTGAAGGAACTGAACCTCTGCCACTGAGGGGCCAGCAATCCTGTGTTCCTTTTCCCCAGTGCTGAAGTCTGGCTTCTCAACACCAAGGGCATGGCGTTGGCATCCTGGTGTGGGCACCCTGCCTCTCAGGTCCTGGCTTTCCACACCCCAACCCACCCCTCTCCCCGGCCCCCATGGGCTGGCTGCCCACGCTCACTGCTCCTGTCCACATCAGCTACCCACCTGGACAAGCACAGATAAGCACACGCCCCAGTACTTACTGACGGTTTAAAGCAGGAGTCTTCTGAAAACCCAAGAGGTCCTAGGGCCCCGGCTCCATGCTGGCCTTCCTGTTATGAAGAACTATTCCCAACTCAGCTTTAAAGCTCCCCTCCCACACCCGGAGAAAGTGCTCGAGTGAGGAGGTACAAAAGGAAATCCTCCTTTGAAATTATGGAAAGCAACCTGTTGAGCACCTTTTCCATCTGAAAAAAGTGTTAGTTTCTGGAAAAAAGAGAGAGAGATGTAAATAGCACATCTCCACACATTCTTGCAGGAGACCTCAGTTCAATTCCTGTTTTGGGAAGTTTCCCTGGAGAAGGGATAGGCTACCCACTCCAGTATTCTCTGGGCTTCCCTGGTGGCTCAGGTGGTAAAGAATCCACCAGTAATGTGGGAGACCTGAGTTTGATTCCCCAGGTTGGGAAGATCCCCTGGAGGAGGGCATGGCAACCCATTCCAGTATTCTTTCATGGGAAACCCCATGGACAGAAGAGCCTGGCGGGCTACAGTGCATGGGGTGGAAAAGAGTCGGACATGACTGAGTGACTAAGTGCAACAACAACATTACATTCTTCACCTAAGATTAACCAAGTGAAAATTGCAGGGAGCCGGCGTGAGGACCTCCACCCATGTCAAAGGTCATGAGGAAGGAGGCTCGACATACCCAAAGGTGGGATCCAGCCTCAAGAGTCCCCCTGGAAATCCTAGAGCATCTACCCCCATAACCAGAGCCTGCCTACTTTACTACTTTGTGTTCTCACCTATACCTCTGACTTTACGGGGGCTGTCCCCCTCTACCTCTCTCTGAAAAAAGAGTTAACTTACAGCTCCAGTTAATGTAATTCCTGGGTGTGATAGTGTTTTAACCTACAAACTCCTCTGAAGGTTCTCTAGCATGCCTGACAGGCTTGTCCGGCCACATGTGATTGCTCAGAGTCTCCCAACTGTGAGAGGCACGAGATGCTTTAAACCTTCTAAAAACAGGTTCTTTAGAGAAGTTAGAAAACTATTAGTATAAGTATAGTGGGCTGATTAGAAATTGTATTAGTGAAGGGTTTTTCATTTGTTGAGCCAATGTTTGTTGCTAAGTCTCCACATCCCCTGCCCTTACACACATTAATGAATATATAGAAGAAATAAGTATTAACCTTTGATATTAATCACGTTAGACCTTAGGCTAAGTAAATTTTTTCCTTAATTAAAACCCACTACACCCTCACCCTATAGGAATGTAACTTCATCTGGTACTTTCAGAAGGTGGAGTCTGCTTTAAGAATAGTTACCCCTGGGTAAATAAGTGTTGACCTACCTCTGTCACAGGAGAGGGTCATAAATTGTCAGCAGGCCCCCTGGCCAGAAGATGATGTAACACCCCTAAGAGCTCTGTATACATTTGTATGAAGCACCTGACTTTGATAAAAGTCAGGACTACTGACCCCACGTGACTTTTTTTTTTATAACATCTCAGTGTATAAAAGTAGACCCTGGAAAATAAAGAATGCGGATCAGTTCCTCGAAAGACTGGTCTCCCCATGTTGCTCTCTCTCTCAAACTCTGGCTGAGTCTCCATCTGGAGCGCGGAGCCCGCCATGCTTACTTATTATGCCTGGGCTTCTAAGATCCGAACTGGGAGGCCTCAGTGTCTCCTCTCCTTTGGGAGAACAGAAGGACGCCTGCGGCCTACGTAAGTGGTGCAAACTTCTTGTCTTGAAGTTTTATTGGTTTCCCGTGTAAACCAAGCTACTCAGCCTCTTTTCTCCACTGAATTTTCCTACTGAGCTACCTTCATTCTATTACTCTTTATATCTCTAATTAATATTTAATTAAGCAATTGTTTCCTGATCCTCGCCAACGCCGTCCCCGCTTCAAACTCCCTGGATCAGCCAGGGCTGGACCCTCGCAGAAAATGACACCAGTCACCATAGCATGACCCTGGGAATCAAGGAATTCACCTCGACTACTGCTAATTATTAAAGAAATGCAAATCAACACTGTAGTGAGGTACCACCAGTACTGATTAGAATGGCAGTCCTTTAAAAATGTACAAACAATGCTGGAGAAGGTGTGGAGAAAAGGGAATCCTCCTACATGGTTAGTAGGAATGTAAATTGGTGCAGCCATTATGGAGAAGAGTATGAAGGTTCCTTAAAACACTGAAAGTAGAGCTACCATATAACCCAGCAATCCCATCCTTGGACATATATCCAGACAATACTAATTCAAAAAGATACATACATTCCCATGTTCATAGCACTATTCACAATAGCCAAGCCATGGAATCAAACAAAATGTCCAGCAGCAGATGAATGGATAAAGAAGATGTGGTACATATATACAGAGAAATTATTACTCAACCATAAATTAAAAAACCCAAAAGAATGCAGTCTGCAGCCACAGGGATGGGTCTGATCATACTAAGTCAACAAAAAGCAAGTCAGCAGAAGAAAGACAAATACCATATGATATCACTTAGATGTGGAATCTAAAATACAACAGAAATCAACATAAGTATGAAGGAAAACAGACTCAGAAATCAGACTTGTGGTTCCCAAGGGGAGGGGAGGGAACGATTGGGAGTTTGGAATTGGCAACTGGATAAACCTATATATAAATATATCAGTTCAGTTCAGTCGCTCAGGCGTGTCCGACTCTTTCCCCATCTCTCTCTCTCTGAGACAGAGAGAGAGAGATGGGGGAACAGTGGAAACAGTTGCAGACTTTATTTTTTTTTGGGGGGGGGGTGTAAGAATACCCAGCTATGGATGTGTCTGGTGATAGAAGCAAAGTCCGATGCTGTAAAGAGCAATATTGCATAGGAACCTGGAATGTCAGGTCCATGAATCAAGGCAAATTGGAAGTGGTCAAACAAGAGATGGCAAGAGTGAATATTGACATTCTAGGAATTAGCAAACTAAAATGGACTGGAATGGGTGAATTTAACTCAGATGACCATTATATCTACTACTGCGGGCAGGAATCACTCAGAAGAAATGGAGTGGCCATCATGGTCAAGAAAAGAGTCCAAAATGCAGTACTTGGATGCAATCTCAAAAACGATAGAATGATCTCTGTGCGTTTCCAAGGCAAACCATTCAATGTCACAGTAATCCAAGTCTATGCCCCAACCAGTAATGCTGAAGAAGCTGAAGTTGAACGGTTCTATGAAGACCTATGAGACCTTTTAGGACTAACACCCAAAAAAGATGTCCTTTTCATTCTAGGGGACTGGAATGCAAAAGTAGGAAGTCAAGAAACACCTGGAGTAACAGGCAAATTTGGCCTTGGAATACGGAATGAAGCAGGGCAAAGACTAACAGAGTTTTGCCAAGAAAATGCATTGGTCATAGCAAATACCCTCTTCCAACAACACAACAGAAGATTCTATACATGGAATCACTAGATGGTCAACACCGAAATCAGATCGATTATATTCTTTGCAGCCAAAGATGGAGAAGCTCTACACAATCAGCAAAAAAAGACCAGGAGCTGACTGTGGCTCAGACCATGAACTCCTTATTGCCAAATTCAGACTGAAATTGAAGAAAGTAGGGAAAACCACTAGACCATTCAGGTATGACCTAAATCAAATCCCTTATGATTATACAGTGGAAGTGAGAAATAGATTTAAGGGCCTAGATCTGATAGATAGAGTGCCTGATGAACTATGGAATGAGGTTCGTGACATTGTACAGGAGACAGGGATCAAGAGCATCCCCATGGAAAAGAGAGGCAAAAAAGCAAAATGGCTGTCTGGGGAGGCCTTACAAATAGCTGTGAAAAGAAGAGAAGCGAAAAGCAAAGGAGAAAAGGAAAGATATAAACATCTGAATGCAGAGTTCCAAAGAATAGCAAGACGAGATAAGAAAGCCTTCTTCAGTGACCAATGCAAAGAAATAGAGGAAAACAACAGAATGGGAAAGACTAGGGATCTCTTCAAGAAAATAAGAGATACCAAAGGAACATTTCCTGCAAAGATGAGCACGATAAAGGACAGAAATGGTATGGACCTAACAGAAGCAGAAGATATTAAGAAGAGGTGGCAAGAATACACAGAAAAACTGTACAAAAAAGAGCTTCACGACCCAGATAATCATGATGGTGTGGTCACTGGCCTAGAGCCAGACATCCTGGAATGTGAAGTCAAGTGGGCCTTAGAAAGCATCACTATGAACAAAGCTAGTGGAGGTGATGGAATTCCAGTGGAGCTAATCCAAATCCTGAAAGATGATGCTGTGAAAGTGCTACACTCAATATGCCAGCAAATTTGGAAAACTCAGCAGTGTCCACAAGATTGGAAAAGGTCAGTTTTCATCCTAATTCCAAAGAAAGGCAATGCCAAAGAGTGCTCAAACTACCACACAATTGCACTCATCTCACACGCTAGTAAAGTAATGCTCAAATTTCTCCAAGCCAGGCTTCAGCAATATGTGAATCGTGAACTTCCTGATGTTCAAGCTGGTTTTAGAAAAGGCAGAGGAACCAGAGATCAAATTGCCAACATCCGCTGGATCATGGAAAAAGCAAGAGAGTTCCAGAAAAACATCTATTTCTGCTTTATTGACTATGCCAAAGCCTTTGACTGTGTAGATCACAATAAACTGTGGAAAATTCTGAAAGAGATGGGAATACCAGACCATCTGATCTGCCTCTTGAGAAATTTGTATGCAGGTCAGGAAGCAACAGTTAGAACTGGTCATGGAACAACAGACTGGTTCCAAATAGGAAAAGGAGTACGTCAAGGCTGTATATTGTCACCATGTTTATTTAACTTATATGCAGAGTACATCATGAGAAATGCTGGACAGGAAGAAACACAAGTTGGAATCAAGATTGCTGGGAGAAATATCAATAACCTCAGATATGCAGATGACACCACCCTTATGGCAGAAAGTGAAGAGGAACTAAAAGCCTCTTGATGAAAGTGAAAGTGGAGAGTGAGAGGGTTGGCTTAAAGCTCAACATTCAGAAAACGAAGATCATGGCATCTGGTCCCATCACTACATGGGAAATAGATGGAGAAACAGTGGAAACAGTGTCAGACGTTATTTTTCTGGGCTCCAAAATCACTGCAGATGGTGACTGCAGCCATGAAATTAAAAGACGCTTACTCCTTGGAAGGAAAGTTATGACCAACCTAGATAGCATATTCAAAAGCAGAGACATTACTTTGCCAACAAAGGTTCGCCTAGTCAAGGCTATGGTCTTTCCTGTGATCATGTATGGATGTGAGAGCTGGACTGTGAAGAAGGCTGAGCGCCGAAGAATTGATGCTTTTGAACTGTGGTGTTGGAGAAGACTCTTGAGAGTCCCTTGGACTGCAACGAGATCCAACCAGTCCATACTAAAGGAGATCAGCCCTGGGATTTCTTTGGAAGGAATGATGCTAAAGCTGAAACTCCAGTATTTTGGCCACCTCATGCGAAGAGTTGACTCATTGGAGAAGACTCTGATGCTGGGAGGGATTGGGGGCAGGAGGAGAAGGGGACGACAGAGGATGAGATGGCTGGATGGCATCACTGACTCGATGAATGTGAGTCTGAGTGACCTCTGGGAGTTGGTGATTGACAGGTAGGCCTGGTGTGCTACAGTTCATGGGGTCGCCAAGAGTCAGACACAACTGAGTGACTGATCTGATCTGATCTGATCTGAAAATCACTGCAGATGGTGACTGCAGCCATGAAATTAAAAGATGCTTGGAAGAAAAGTTATGACCAATCTAGACAGCATATTAAAAAGCAGAGACATTACTTTGCCAACAAAGGTCTGTCTAGTCAAGGCTTATGGTTTTTCCAGTAGTCATGCGTGGATGTGAGAGTTGGACTATAAAGAAAGCTGAGCACTGAAGAATTGATGCTTTGGAACTGTGGTGCTGGAGAAGACTCTTGAGAGTCCCTTGGATTGCACGGAGATCTAACCAATACATCCTACAGGAGATCAGTCCTGAATATTCATTGGAAGGACTGATGTTGAAACTGAAGCTCCAATACTTTGGCCACCTGATATGAAGAGCTGACTCATTAGAAAAGACCTGATGCTGGGAAAGACTGAAGGCGGGAGGAGAAGGGAACAACAGAGGATGAGATGGTTGGATGGCATCATCAACTCAATGGACTTGAGTTTGGGTAAACACTGGGAGTTGGTGATGAACAGGGAGGCCTGGTGTGCTGGAGTCCATAGAGTTGCAAAGATTTGGACATGACTTGAGTGACTGAACTACACTGAACTGACATATATACATATATAGGACAGATAAACAAGATGGTTCTATTATGTAGCACAGGGAGCTATACTCAGTATCTTGTAATAAAGCATAATGGAAAAGAATATGAAAAAAAGTATGTGTTTATATATAAGTGAGTCACTTTGTTGTACAGAAGAAATTAGCACAACATTGTAAATCAAGTATCAGTTTAGTTCAGTTCAGTCAGTACTTCAGTAAAATTAAAAAGATCTTCTTGTTGACCACACGGTGATCTACACACCATATTGAGACTTCTCCCACCACCAGGCTGGGTTCTCTTCTCGCCGTGGTCCGGCATTTCCCACCCTGGGGTGGGGGACAGTGCTGGGGCTGCATTGTCTTTGCAGTCAGGCGTCTTCATTCCCGCAAGGTTTGAGCTGCCCCTCTGGTGGTCTTTCATTGCATCAGCACCTTTTAAGAGAACTGGTCAGCTTTCCTTTTTATAATAAAAAGCCTCTCCCCAACTTTGGGTTTGTCTGATATATTTTAGAGAGGACACCTCCAAAGGGAGACAGTGTCTTCCCTTGGCACATCCTGTGTACAGTGTCCAGGCTTGCTCCCCAGGCCGTAGACTGTTGTGCATGGAGGGCCCCTGCCCACGGGGCCTTGTCCTGCTTGCATGACACCGACAGGTAGGCCTCACGCTTGAGTTTCCTAAGTGGGTATGAACTAGAAACAGGCTGACTTTGAGCTGAAAGGGGCAGGCCTCCCCCTGCATGACCCTTCCAAGATGGGGGGTAAGAGACAGGGCTTCCAGCGATGTTCCTCTGCCCTAAGCTTTGCTGAGATGAGAAAGGAGGGTTCACTGCCACCGGTTAAGGGCCTTTCCTCTTGCCTTCCTCTGCACCTCACTTCCTAGGTTTCACAGAGTGGGAGGGCACTGGAGTCATCACAGGCATTTTGGGTATCTGGTAGACGAGGGGAATGACACGGGTAGGGTTTAGTGGGATGTTTTACCTGGCTCAGTGTGACTCAGTGCACAGCCTATACGTGTACACACATGACATGCAAGGTACTTTTCTTTTGATGGGAAATGCAGAAAACACCCCACCCCTGAGTGCCTGGGCTTGCAGAGTGCGGTGGTCCTGCAGTGGTTAAGCCAACAGGTGTGAGGACTCAGATAGCATGTCCCGTGCCCACGTGCCTGAGACTGATTCCGTGTGCCCAAGGAGGCTCGCCCTGAAGAAACACAAGTCTGAGCATCTCAGTCCATGGGTTGTGGAGCATGAGGACCACTGGCTCCCACAGCCACACCTGCACCACCCCAGCCTACAAGTGCACCTCTCCGATCAGAACAGATCAGTCGCTCAGTCATGTCCGACTCTTTGCGATCCCATGAATTGCAGCACATCAGGCCTCCCTGTCCATCACCAACTCTCGGAGGTCACTCAGACTCACATCCATCAAGTCAGTGATGCCATCCAGCCATCTCATTCTCCGCCATTGCCTTCTCCTCCTGCCCCCAATCCCTCCCAGCATCAGTCTTCTCCAATGAGTTAACTCTTCACATGAGGTGGCCAAAGTACTGGAGTTTCAGCTTTAGCATCATTCCTTCCAAAGAAATCACAGGGCTGATCTCCTTCAGAATGGACTGGTTGGATCTCCTTGCAGTCCAAGGGACTCTCAAGAGTCTTGTCCAACACCACAGTTCAAAACCATCAATTCTTCGGCGTTCAGCCTTCTTCACAGTCCAGCTCTCATATTCATACGTGACCACAGGAAAGACCATAGCCTTGACTAGGCGAACCTTTGTTGGCAAAGTAATGTCTCTGCTTTTGAATATGCTATCTAGGTTGGTCATAACTTTCCTTCCAAGGAGTAAGCGTCTTTTTAATTTCATGGCTGCAGTCACCATCTGCAGTGATTTTGGAGCCCAGAAAAATAAAGTCTGAAACTGTTTCCACTGTTTCCCCATCTATTTCCCATGTAGTGATGGGACCAGATGCCATGATTTTCATTTTCTGAATGTTGAGCTTTAAGCCAACCTTTTCACTCTCCACTTTCACTTTCATCAAGAGGCTTTTTAGTTCCTCTTTACTTTCTGCCATAAAGGTGGTATCATTTGCATATCTGAGGTTATTGATATTTCTCCCAGCAATCTTGATTCCAACTTGTGTTTCTTCTAGTCCAGCGTTTCTCATGATGTACTCTGCATATAAGTTAAATAAACAGGGTGACAATATACAGCCTTGACATACTCCTTTTCTTATTTGTAACCAGTCCGTTGTTCCATGTCCAGTTCTAACTGTTGCTTCCTGACCTGCATACAAATTTCTCAAGAGGCAGATCAGGTGGTCTGGTATTCCCAACTCTTTCAGAATTTTCCACACTTTATTGTGATCTACACAGTCAAAGGCTTTGGCATAGTCAATAAAGCAGAAATAGATGTTTTTCTGGAACTCTCTTGCTTTTTCCATGATCCAGTGGATGTTGGCAATTTGATCCCTGGTTCCTCTGCCTTTTCTAAAACCAGCTGGAACATCAGGAAGTTCATGGTTCACATGCTGCTGAAGCCTGGCTTGGAGAAATTTGAGCATTACTTTACTAGCGTGTGAGATGAGTGCAATTGTGCGGTAGTTTGAGCATTCTTTGGCATTGTCTTTCTTTGGGATTGGGATGAAAACTGACCTTTTCCAATCTTGTGGACACTGCTGAGTATTCCAAATTTGCTGGCATATTGAGTGTAGCACTTTCACAGCATCATCTTTCAGGATTTGGAACAGCTCCACTGGAATTCCATCACCTCCACTAGCTTTGTTCGTAGTGATGCTTTCTAAGGCCCACTTGACTTCACATTCCAGGATGTCTGGCTCTAGGCCAGTGACCACACCATCATGATTATCTGGGTCGTGAAGCTCTTTTTTGTACAGTTCTTCTGTGTATTCTTGCCACCTCTTCTTAATATCTTCTGCTTCTGTTAAGTCCATACTATTTCTGTCCTTTATCGAGCCCATCTTTGCATGAAATGTTCCTTTGGTATCTCTGATTTTCTTGAATCCATCCCTAGTCTTTCCCATTCTGTTGTTTTCCTCTATTTGTTTGCATTGATTGCTGAAGAAGGCTTTCTTAACTCTCCTTGCTATTCTTTGGAACTCTGCATTCAGATGTTTATATCTTTCCTTTTCTCCTTTGTTTTTCGCTTCTCTTCTTTTCACAGCTACGTGTAAGGCCTCCCCAGACAGCCATTTTGCTTTTTTTTGCATTTCTTTTCCATGGGGATGGTCTTGATCCCTGTCTCCTGTACAATGTCACGAACCTCATTCCATAGTTCATCAGGCACTCTATCTATCAGATCTAGGCCCTTAAATCTATTTCTCACTTCCACTGTATAATCCTAAGGGATTTGATTTAGGTCATACCTGAATGGTCTAGTGGTTTTCCCTACTTTCTTCAATTTCAGTCTGAATTTGGCAATAAGGAGTTCATGGTCTGAGCCACAGTCAGCTCCTGGTCTTGTTTTTGCTGACTGTATAGAGCTTCTCCATCTTTGGCTGCAAAGAATATAATCGATCTGATTTCGGTGTTGACCATCTGGTGATGTCCATGTATAGAGTCTTCTCTTGTGTTGTTCGAAGAGGGTATTTGCTATGACCAATGCATTCTTGGCAAAACTCTGTTAGTCTTTGCCCTGCTTCATTCCGTATTCCAAGGCCAAATTTGCCTGTTACTCCAGGTGTTTCTTGACTTCCTACTTTTGCATTCCAGTCCCCTATAATGAAAAGGACATCTTTTTTGGGTGTTAGTTCTAAAAGGTCTCGTAGGTCTTCATAGAACCGTTCAACTTCAGCTTCTTCAGCATTACTGGTTGGGGCATAGACTTGGATTACTGTGACATTGAATGGTTTGCCTTGGAAACGCACAGAGATCATTCTATCGTTTTTGAGATTGCATCCAAGTACTGCATTTTGGACTCTTTTCTTGACCATGATGGCCACTCCATTTCTTCTGAGTGATTCCTGCCCGCAGTAGTAGATATAATGGTCATCTGAGTTAAATTCACCCATTCCAGTCCATTTTAGTTTGCTAATTCCTAGAATGTCAATATTCACTCTTGCCATCTCTTGTTTGACCACTTCCAATTTGCCTTGATTCATGGACCTGACATTCCAGGTTCCTATGCAATATTGCTCTTTACAGCATCGGACTTTTCTTCTATCACCAGTCATACATCCACAGCTGGGTATTATTTTTGCTTTGGCTCCATCCCTTCATTCTTTCTGGAGTTATTTCTAGACTGATTTCCAGTAGCATATTGGGCCCCTACTGACCTGGGGAGTTTCTCTTTCAGTATCCTATCATTTTGCCTTTTCATACTGTTCATGGGGTTCTCAAGGCAAGAATACTGAAGTGGTTTGCCATTCCCTTCTCCAGCGGGCCACACCCTGTCAGATCTCTCCACCATGACCCGCCCATCCTGGGTTTCCCCACGGGCATGGCTTAATTTCATTGAGTTAGACAAGGCTGTGGTCCTGGTGTGATTAGACTGACTAGTTTTCTGTGAGTATGGTTTCAGTGTGTTTGCCCTCTGATGCCCTCTTGCAAGACCTACCGTCTTACTTGGGTTTCTCTTACCTTGGGCGTGGGGTATCTCTTCCCGGCTGCTCCAGTAAAGCACAGCCATCACACCTTACCTTGGACGAGGGGTGTCTCCTCACCGCCGCCCTTCCTGACCTTGGAGGGGGTATCTCCTCACCGCCGCCCTTCCACCTCGGTCGTGGGGCAGCTCCTCTTGGCCGTGCTTAGTGCACCGGTCCTCACCACTGCCCTTCCTCGGTCGTGGGGTAGCTCTTCTCGGCCGCGCGCTCTTAGTGCGGCGGTCGCAGCCAACGAGGTGCTCTTAGTGCGCTGGTCGCAGCCAGCGAGGCGCTCTTAGTGCTCCAGTCGCAGCCAGTGAGGGGCTCCAGGTAAGGCATTTACAATCAGCCTCTTGTTTGCCTTCTACTGCACCTCTACCACCCTCATGAACGAATCCCTCCATCCTTTCAGAACTCACAAGACAAGTGGGAGTGACCCTGTAGAAGCATCATCATCATAATAATAATAATAGTGAATGTAGCATTTGTGTACTTCTTAAAGTCCCTAAGTTTGTGACAATGTTTTTTACCCCATCCCAAATAAAAATTCACCTACTACGTTTGAGTAGTTCTTACTAAGAAGACTCTCTCAGGCTTCCCTGGTGGCTTTGTGGCAAAGAATCCACTGATAACAGGAATCAAACAGTTCACCCCCTGATCTGGGAAGATGCCTCATGCCACAGAGCAACTAAGCCCATGCGCCACAACTACTGAAGCCCACGTGCCAGAAGCCCACACAGCACATCTAGAGAAAAGCCTGAGCATCAAGACCTCCATCTGTCCACTGCTGACCAGGAGCAGCTGTCATCTGTCCTCCATTGGCTCCAACAGGGGCGTCCGGGTGCAGAGAATGCTTTTCCTCCAGACCCAGGCTGCAGTGACAGCACCAGAGGTGTGAACACCTCCCTCCGTGTGGCACTCTTCTGACCCGGCGTGGGTTTCAAGCACGTTGATGTTATCAGCTCATTTGCTCTCCCAAGGGCTGGGAAGGAGGAAGCTGAGGGGTGCAGAGGTCAGTGACTGCTCACAGCCATACGACCTTCAAATGACAGAGGTGGCTTTGATCCAGGCACTTGGCTTCAGGTCCTGGACCGCAGGGTGCTACTCCATATCAGCAACTGGCGTGGGAGATGACGGGGCTCCACCAATGGCTCCAATGCTTCACAGCTCCCTGCAGTCATGGGGTGGAGCACACGCCACACCTTCTGGATTCCGAGTTGGGCTGTGGGACTTGCTGCAGCAATGGAAGGTTAGCAGGTGCAGCAATGGAAGGTGAGTAGGTGCGCCATAACCACACCCAGGGCAAGCACCATTGTACTGGGCTTGTTCTCTGGTCATTGGCCATCGATGTGCCCCAGCCAAAGGCATGGGTCCCGAAGAGCAGATGACAGGCACGAGGGGAAGAATGATCTACAAATTCCTACTCTAAAGGCGTACTTCTCCATGCACCCTGCCGCGATTTTATAGTGGTTGTTACACAGCATGGCTGTGGCAACATCTGACTGATACAACCTGTGTCCCTGATGTTTTCCTGGCTGCAGACTGACTGGCCTGAACTCGACAGGCAGAAACAGTCAAACACCTGCATACACAGATTCAATCCCATGATTTATCAGTAGCTGAAGGATCTGACATACGGGAAAGAAGTTCCAATTCTTAAAAAATATGAAAAACAAAGACACGCTCCATTCACTGAAATACACCATTTATTTTATTAAGGTCAAGCAGGATGAGCTGATGAGAGGTAAGTGTTAAGTGTTGAGCATGAAATTGGTATACATTTTCCATGGTAGGCGGCATGATCAAAGTCTCCAGCCAGGCCTCTAACTGCAACCTCGAGACACAGAGAGCACTTCTCAGCTGAGCAATGACCCGGGGTGAGCCATCAGCCACCACCCAGGAATGCCACAGGAGAAACGTTAGCACCAGATTGTTTGCATATGCAGTAATACAGCTATACACAAAGTTGTGCACACTGACTCACTGCAATCTCTGGGTCCCCACCACCAGACATTTATGAGGCAGATGGGGAAATAGACAGGACCTTTGTGGTTCTATGGGCTTCGTTTCAAGGATACCAGTGCCCTGTGTATTGTTATGTCGAAGACAACGTTCTCAAAAGACACTGAAAAGCTGGATACAGGCAAAAACTCTATTTTCACATTTTACAGATGTATCATCAAAATGATCACAATACTGTATGACAAGGGCAAGAATCACAGATGAAAGCTTTGTGAAAATCAAAACACACTGACATCACTGTAGTTGTCTCCCCAAGGGAGGAAGGTGGCGGGGAGAGGTCCGTGGACAGCCAGCTTTATCTTTTCTGCCATGACCCATTTTCACAGCAAGTGACCATAGAGCGTGGGGAGGAGGAAAACACTTCACTGGCAGAAGAGGGGT
The DNA here is from genome assembly GCA_935064755.1 of Tragelaphus eurycerus. NCBI lineage: Eukaryota > Metazoa > Chordata > Mammalia > Artiodactyla > Bovidae > Tragelaphus > Tragelaphus eurycerus. The sequence continues at coordinate 216,347 of CAKXYN010000356.1, read as the reverse complement.
TTTTCAAGTCAGGAACAGATTAATTTAAGAAGAGTAAAAAGTGTGGGGAAAAAGGCCTTTCTCTGCCATGGGTGGGCTGCCAAAGGAATGTTTACTGCCAGCATCACTGAAGCCTGCCAGGTCAGTTCCCCCCAGGGCTGCAGAGATATCACCGTGGCCAGTCCAGCTTGTCCTTCTGGCTCCGTGAGTGTGGAGTAGTGTCCTTTAATGAGACATTGTGTCCTTCTGTCTTTGGTAAGGTGCCACCACTGGTGACAAAGGGCTATCTCTCTACCTGTCAGAAAACTCCTTTCACAGGCAGAAAAGGAGACAAGGAGTAATGTGATCTGGCCTCCAAATATCACCCTGACATGAAGTTATCTTAGGACTTCTCCCGCCATTATGCAGGCATCTCACCCAACTGGGACAGAACACAGATGATCAGGTTAAAAATCAGACCGTGAGAACCAAGCCACGAGGGGCTGAACATCTATTGTGCCTACTGACATGCATATAGCCTGTTTGGTGAGGTGTCTATTTAAATCTCTGGCTCATGTTTTAACTGGGCTTTCTGTTTTCGTAGTGTTAACTTGGAAAGATCTTTATATGTTCTGGATGCAAATGCAACACTCGGGATCTGCAAGTTATCTTCTCCTAGTCATGACTCGGGCACTGGAAAACAACAGCTCGACAGTGTTTTCTTTAGTGAACACTCTCTTGACCACCTTGCAATATCAAATGATAAAACGGGGAACAGACGGTGGTCAACTCTGTGGCAGATAAAGACCAGGTCTGGAAGTTGTGTGGTCCACTGGGACCTCTGGAAAGCCAGAACCACAGGTTCTTAGAGGAAACGTGGCCTTAACACTGCCATAACTAATCCAGAGAAGCAACAAGAGAAGAGCTGCCAATTATAATCCACAATCATATACACACAGAAATACAATCAGGACACAAAAAATGTTCTCGGGCGGGGAGCGGAGGAGAAAGTAAATGAGGAAAATATCTCAGGGGCCTTAAGAAAAAGAAAAAAAAACCTCGTAAACACATACCCTCCGGACATACTTTCAGCCAGGTAATCTCACTTTGCAGGAAAAATACCATTTGCACGCGGGTGTCATCCCAGAAAAACAAAAGCCAGTATGTCCCTTCTGCATGTGCCTTAAAGCATGCACACTGTGCAAGTGGGGATTTCACCATGAGTGAACCCAGCCCACTGAAAGCTCGTCATTTCACCGCTGGGCTTTAAACCTCAGGGACAACTATTCTCCCTTCTAACATACCAATCGGAGAAGGCAATGGCACCCCACTCCAGTACTCTTGCCTGGAAAATCCCATGAACGGAGGAGCCTGGTAGGCTGCAGTCCATGGGGTCGCTAAGAGTCGGACACGACGGAGTGACTTCAAATAATGCTCATCCTCATGATTTTTTTGCTGGGTCAGGGGTCATCCTTACAGGACAGACACAACGAATGGCACAACACTTCTGGAAACACCAAAGAACAGCTGCCCAGCACCTCCCGCAATTCACGGGACAGCTTGTGTGCACCAGGAGATCCCTCCCCACCCTGTCCCCAACCCACATGCACCTTCTTAGAGATGTGCTGGTTCCTTCCTGCACGGAGGACGGGGTTCAGTGCCTGGACCCAGGGCCGGCAGAGACCACAGGCGTGACCCCCGTGTGCAGGTACGCAGGGCACACCTGAGCCCTCACAGCACGTGGGGATGCTTCAGGGCCATGCAGGCAAAGGGGCAAGGGGAGCCGCTCTGCTCAGCATTTCAAAAGGGAACCTAAGAATCAAATAACTCATCCCAAATGCACACATGGAAATTATTACTTTGCTGACCGCCACCTGGCCGTGAGAGTATCCCACCCCCACTCCCCGACCCCCATTGACAGGAGGTAAATATAGGCTGCAATTTTCAGCTGCACCCACAGGATTGGAGCTGATGACTCCGCCAATCCCATCTGCATCTTCCTTCTCCTCTAGGGAGGGCCGGGTGGGGTGGGGGCTGAGTTTGCCCTCATTTGCCTCTCTAGGGCTGCAGGCTGTCCAACAGGCACTTCAGCTGCTCTTCACCCAGGTTTATTTTGTCTTCCAGCCCATGCTGCTCGATGATGACCACTGACTTCACCTTGACGTGCTCATAGTTTACCAGGCTCTCGGGACCCAGGTAGCTGGCCAGGAAGGTTGTCGAAGATGATGCCCTCCCAGCGGTTCAGGTTCTCCTTCAGCTCCCTGGCATCCTCGTGCTGCTGGATCAGTACATGCTGCTTCTCCAGCAGGGATTGCTGGACAGACAGAAGACGCACAAGCCTGCTGGGGAGCCAGCAGGGGCGCTGTACAGCAAGGCAACCGGATACACCCTGGTGCAAGGCGCCAGGATACAACCCCACAAGAGGCACCCAGTTACACCCCTCCATAAAGTGCTGGGATACATCCCTGCACGAGGCACCCGGATACACCCCCCATACGAGGTGCCCAGATACACCCCTGCAGGAGGCACCTGGACACACCCCTGCGGGAGGCACACAGATACACCCCCTATGCATTTAACTTAGTCTCTGTCTTCAAGTCAGTTCCACATAAAGGCTCAGAACCGATTTGACAAACCAGTATGTTATACTCATAAATTGTTCTCCTAATGTATGTTACTGAAACTATATTTGTATGGAAATCTGCCATTCTTCAAGATTCATGTCTACTGTTTTATGGCCCAGGGTGACTCATCTGGTACCATTCTCTGAGTTTTGAGACATTTCATTTCTTTAATTAGCAGACTGCTTGTAGCTACATAACATCCAGCTGAAGACTAACAGGGAAGTACTCTTTCTGCCCCCTTCTGATGTCTATGTCTGAAGTTTTCTCTATCTCATTTATACTTTAATAAAACTTTATTACACAACAGCTCTGAGTGATCAAAGCCCAGGATTGAATTCTTCTCCTCCAGAGGCCAAGAATCCTAGTGTCTGTTGTGGTTCAGCAACAACCTTTCACCTTGGGGACTCATCTGAGATTATTCAGGACAAGGTAAGGATGCTTGGAACTCTAGTTCTTTGTTCTCCTAGCAAACACATTTTCTGCTGTACTTTACTAACTCTACAGTGTGCTGGTATGAATGAATGACATTCCCTGCATGAAGCAAGTGAGGAGCCTGTTCTGTGGTTCTGCAGTGACCTCATATGGCTATGGCAGAAATCTGTTTGAGGATTATACTGACCTGCCAGTGCCAAAAGGCATCCAATGGCTCCTTCAGGGACTGACTAGAAATGGGCAAAGCATGTGGACTGAATTCTCCTTTCTAGGTCAAACATTCCTGTCTCTTTGACCATTTCATAAGCTCTTGGGAATTAGAACTACTAACCTAATCTGTCTGATCATAGACTTTCAAGGGACTTGTGATCTCTGTTGTTACTGTGTACTGTTCCTTAGTTCCCAAATTTGGATAGGTAGTCAGGAAGTACCTAGCCTCATTAGGAGTCAAAGATTCGGAAGCTAGATGGAGCTCTAGATCCAAGATCATCACTCAGGTGAAAGGTTACTCAGGAAGCACAGCAGACTTCTTCCTTTGGTAATGCTAGCTCTTAGTGGACCAGAGGAGGCTCTCCAGTGGCTTTTGTCCTAACTCCTTAGATATTCTTTCTGTGAAATCTGTGGGAATGAACTGGAAGGACTGGCCCTAATAACTCGAGGACAAAATCACTTTTTCCTCACTGGCCAGCCCTTCATCATCTCTTTTGCTATTGCTTATATGGCCTGTTGGGCTGCCGTCTATGGGGTCGCACAGAGTCGGACACGACTGAAGCGACTTAGCAGCAGCAGCATACTGGTATGGTGATGCTTGGAAGAAACATCTCAATTTTATGTTCATACTCCTTTTATTGTGGTCAGGAATATACTCAGGATTGTGCACAGGCACTCAGGTGATGAATGTTTCCCCCAGCGGTCTTAGCTTGGGAGGCATTCCAGAAGGTTACTCTGATTGCACTTTGAGTGGCATCAGAGGCAAGAAAGGTTTTAATGGTGAGGAACTAGACATCAGTCTGGGATGCCATCTACCCCTGGTGCATCTCCACCCCACCTCAGTGGTAGAACTAGGAGGGATGAGTATGGCGCCTGCATCAGTAACGGACAGACTGAGTCCAACCAAGGAAGGAAATCTTCTGTATAAAGTCTGTCTACACCCCGGTCTAGAGCAGGGAGGGAAGCCTCCAGTAGAAAGATGGTGCTGGTCAATTTTTTCTCTCTTACAGATGGGAGCTAACAATTCCAGCCTCACTCATTTGAACTGTATCCTGAAAAAGTGTGATATAGTGGATCCTCAGAGCTTAGGGAAGACATACCTGATCTTCCTATGTAATACTGCATGTCCATGGTATCCATTGGAGGATGGAGAACAGTGGCTGGTTGGAGGGTCTCTTAATTATAATAATATAATTACAATACTGTTTTACAATTAGATCACTTCTGTAGAAAACAAGGGAAATGGGTAGAAGTAGCATATGTGTTGACCTTTTCTCCCTGCGATATATGCCAGAATTATGCCCTAACAGTATAGATTTGGCTATGAGACCTTCAGCTCCTGCCTGTCCTCCTACTTTGCCCTCGTACATGGGGCTCCAAACTGAGCAAACTGAAAGTCAGTGAACTCTCCCCCACCCACCAGGAAGGGTTGCCTCGATCTCAGTAAAAAGTCAAACTGAGATTCAAACTGCCCAAGTAGAGGTTCAAGCAACCTCTGTCTCAGTACAACCTCAGACTATTCTGGATTCAATAGAAGCTCAGACAATCAAAGAAAGAGAAACTCAGATAGCAAAAACTAAGGATGAAATACAGGATGAGATGGAGGACAGGAGACAAAGACATAAAGAAAAGCAGGTTTCTCGAATCTAACCCTGGGAACATATGCAGACAGCAGCCAGAGAGGCAGAGGAACAGCCACACAAGGTGTTGCTTCTTCATGAAGCACCTACTGGGAGAAATAATCAGTCTATGAGAGTTAATAAGCCCTTTTCTTATCAAAAAATGCAAAGAATGAGGAAGGATCTGGAAGACTGTTTAGAGGACCAGAAAAATATTTGAACTTTTAAAGGTGTTACTCTGCTTTATGACCTAACCAAGAAGGGTGCGATGTATATCTTGGGAAAAACGCTGAGTCCTGACTCAAAACCTCGAGTTTTGGGGAAAACTATTGCTTTTGGAGATTAATGGCTTTGTAATGAATCAGTAGGGAAGAGGGAGGACTAGATAGCCACCCTCCCCACTGAGAATCAGGAAGTCTCAATTATAGAACCAAACTGGGACTATAACATGGCTAAAGGAAGATGGGATCTGAGTTATTTTTTCAGATGAATTCTTGAAGGACTCAGGCAAGCGCATGCTAAACTATGCCAAATTGGCAAGCATAGAACAGGAGGAGAAGGAAGTACTTGGTAAATTCCTAGATAGACTGAGAGAAGTCCTTTGCAGATTCACTGAGGTTGATCCTGAAAGTGAAGAGGGAAGAGTGATCTTAAAAGATTTCTCACGCAGTCAGTTCCAGATATCTGCCATAAGCTATTAAAACTGGAGTATGGACCAATCAGTCTTTAGATGATCTGTTGCAACTGGCTCAAACACTCTATTATGGTAGGGAATATGAGGAAAAGAAAGAAAGGCAAAGGAACAGGCAGAAGCCCTTCTAATGGCTGTCAGAACCATTCTTAAATAGCCTGAGAAAAATGCCCAGAAGAACCCAGGTGAAAAGGGATGGGCTTGCTATTACTGTGGAAATGAAGGACACCTCAAGCAGGATTGCCCTCAGGCATCTAGGCTGCCCCCCAGCTCCATGTCCAGCCTTCAAGGGACCACACTGAAGGAGAGACTGTCCTCAGAGGTGTAGGTTTCTGGGGTCAGACTCTCAAGACAATCAGGACTGAAAGTGCCTGCAGTCCCCACACAAGCTCCTGTCCTAATTACACCTGAGGAAACCTGGGTATTAATAACTGTGGGGGGCCAATCCACTGATTTCCTTTTAGACACTGGGGCAACTTACTCTTTGCTTACTGAAGCCCTTGGCCCACTTTCTTCCTGATCCTCTTCCATAGTGGTACTTTTTGGATGAGCCAAAACATATGGCTTCACTTGTTCTTTGAGCTGTACCTGGGACTCTGCTATTTTCACACGAGTTTCTGATCATGCCAGAGTCTCCCTCACCCCTTTTGGGCAGGGATATACTGAGCAAGGTCAATGCCTCTGTTTTCATGAATATGGAACCCTTCCTTACCCTCCATTTAATTGAACAAAAGAGAAAACCTAGAGTGTAGGATGATGGAAAATCTGCGAGTCAAGCAAAACATGCTATTCCTGTAGTTGTCAAGCTCAAAAAGCTGCACTTATTTCCACACAAGAAGCAGTATCCACTGAAACCTGAGGTGAAGGAAGGGTTAAAACTCATTATTGAGAATTTAAAGGAGCAGGGGCCATTAATTCCCTGTAGCAGTATATGCACACCGAAGATTATGGCATCCGGTCCCATCGCTTTATGGGAAATAGATGGGGAAACAGTGGAAACAGTGTCAGACTTTATTTTTCTGGACTCCAAAATCACTGCAGATGGTGACTGTTGCCATGAAATTAAAAGATGCTTACTCCTTGGAAGGAAAGTTATGACCAACCTAGATAGCATATTCAAAAGCAGAGACATTACTTTGCCAACAAAGGTTTGTCTAATCAAGGCTACGGTTTTTGCAGTGGTCATGTATGGATGTGAGAGCTGGACTGTGAAGAAGGCTGAGAACCGAAGAATTGATGGCTTTGAACTGTGGTGTTGGAGAAGACTCTTGAGAGTCCCTTGGACTGCGAGGAGATCCAACCAGTCCATTCTGAAGGAGATCAGCCCTGTGATTTCTTTGGAAGGAATGATGCTAAAGCTGAAACTCCAGTACTTTGGCCACCTCATGCGAAGAGTTGACTCACTGGAAAAGACTCTGACGCTGGGAGGGATTGGGGGCAGAAGGAGAAGGGGACAACAGAGGATGAGATGGATGGATGGCATCACTGACTCGATGGACATGAGTCTGAGTGAACTCTGGGAGTTGGTGATGGACAGGGAGGCCTGGCGTGCTTCGATTCATGGGGTCGCAAAGAGTTGGACACGACTGAGTGACTGATCTGATCTGATCTGATCTGATTTGGGGTATAAAGAAATCAAATGGTGAATGGAGACTAGTTCAAGATTTATGAATAATAAATGAGTCTGTAGTTCCTTTACACCCAGTGGTGCCTAATCCTTATACTCTGTTGTCTTAAATTCCTGAAAGAGCCAAATATTTCTCAGTAATTGATTTTTAAAAAGCCTTCTATTCAGTGCCTTTGGTGAAGGAAAGTCAATTTCTATTTTCCTTTGAAGACCCTATGCTTCTCAATTAACCTCAAAAGTGTTGCCCCATTGATTTCATGACAGCCCTCACCTATTTGGGCAAAGTGTGTCATGTAATCTACAAAACTTTAAAACTCTGAAGCTGTGGAACTACAATATGTAGATTATATTCCGCTCTGTGCTGAGACAGAGGAAACTTGTTCACAAGCCTCAGATGATTTCTTAAACTTTCTGGCAGGCTGCGGTTACAAAACATCAAAAGAAAAGGCTTAGCTTTGTCAACAATCTGTTAGATACGTAGACCTAATCATATCAGAAGGGACTAGGGCCATAGGCCCTGAGAGAATTAAACCTGTACTAAATCATCCTCTACCTATGACATTAAAACAATTGAGAAAATTTTTAGGAATCACAGGCCACTGCCACATTTGGACTCTGGGATATGGGGAACTTGCCTGTCCTTTATATAAACTTATAACTGAGACTCAGCAGGCCCAAACGGAAAAACTGGTTTGGTCTCCAGATACTCAAAAGGCTTTTAAGGCCTGTCACACTGCTCAACTGCAAGCTGCCACTTTGAGCTTGCCCACAGGGTCAGAATTTAATTTGTCACTGAAAGAAAATCTATGGCCTTGGGAGTTTTGACACAACCCCAAGAGCCTCACCAGTACCATATTGCCTGTTAAAGGAGATAATTAGATGTAATTTCACGTGGGTGACCACAATGTCTAAGAGTAATTGGGGCAACAGCTTTATTAACAGCCGAGGCCTTAAAAATAATTAATGGATGAAATCTTACTGTACTGACTTATCATTATGTGAGTGGAATCTTAAACTCTAAGGTTAATACTTGGATGACAGATAGTAGGCTTCTTAAATATCAGCCATTGTTGTTAGAAAGACCAATAATTAAGCTTAAAGTTTGTAGACATTTCAATCCTGCCACTTTCCTTCCTGAGAAGGAAAATGAAACACCTGATCACGATTGTTTCCAATTTCTAACTTTAAACTATGCAGCTCGAGAAGATCTAATGGATACCCCAGTAGACAATCCTGACCTGGAAATATTTACAGATGGCAATTCTTTTGTTCAGGATGGGAAGCGTAAAGCATGTTACACCATGGTGATGGCTGAACAGGTTTTATCATTTATTTATTTATTTATTTTTTACTTCACAATATTGTATTGGTTTTCTCATACATCAAAATGCATCTGCCACGGGTGTACACGTGTTCCCCATCCTGAACCCCCTTCCCACCTCCTTCCCCATACCATCCCTCTGGGTCATTCCAGTGCACCAGCCCCAAGCTTCCTGTATCCTGCATCAAATCTGGACTGGTGATTCGTTTCTTATATGATATTATACATGCTTGAATGCCATTCTCCCAAATCATCCCCTGCCTCCCTCTCCCACAGAGTCCAAAAGACTGTTCTATACATCTGTGTCTCTTTTAATGTCTCACATACAGGGTTGTCCTTACCATCTTTCTTAATTCCATATATATGTGTTAGTATACTGTATTGGTGTTTTTCTTTCTGGCTTACTTCACTCTGTATACACAGTCTCTCTCCCAGGGAATCAGTGCTCACTCAATGGAGCTTGTGGCTCTGACCCAAGCTCTAGAGTTAAGTGAAGTCCAGCGAGTAAATATCTACACCGATTCTAAGTATGCTTATTTGACTTTATATACTCATGCGCAATATGGAAAGAAAGGCAGAACAGCGACAGGAGAACCTATTAAGCATTTCAGAGAGATCCAGAGACTTTTAACTGCTATGTATTGTCCTGAAGAAGTAGCTGTTGTGCATTACAAAGGGCACAGCAGGGATGGGAGTAAAATAGCCAAAGGTAATGACCTGGCTGACTGTCAAGCCAGAAAAGCAGCACTTTACTAAACCCCTTCTCTGCAGACTTCCTTGATCTGGACAGGTCCTGTGGAACAGGAAAACCCACAATATACTGAAGAAGAATTAGAAAGATATGAGAAAAGAGGAGCAAAGATTACTGATAAAGGATGGTTACAGTCCCAGGATGGACGATTAATAATTCCTGAAAATGCTTAATAGTAAATTCTTAAGGGTTTACACCAGAGTTTTCATGTAGGTGTACAGAGTACTTAATATATGGCTTCTCCTTTGTTTGAGGGTAAAAATGTAATGAAAACTTTAAAGAACATTGTCAAAAGATGTGAGGTTTGTCAGAAAAGTAACCCAAAGACTGAAAAGATAGCAAAATTGGAGTCACAACGATTTGGAAAATATCCTGGAGAGGACCAGGAAATTGCTTTTATACAAACAGCACATGTAGCCCAGTATCCAACAAACAAACAAACAAACAAACAAAACCTCAATGAACTCCTTATTGCCAAATTCAAATTCAGACTGTAATTGAAGAAAGTGGAGAAAACCACTAGACCATTCAGGTATAACCTAAATCAAATCCCTTATGACTGTACAGTGGAAGTGAGAAATAGATTTAAGGGACTAGATGTGATAGACAGAGTGCCTGATGAACTATGGATGGAGGTTCATGACATTGTACAGGAGACAAGAATCAAGACCATCCCCAAGAAAAAAGAATTTAAAAAAGCAAAATGGCGGTCTGAGGAGGCCTTACAAATAGCTGTGAAATGAAGGGAAGTGAAAAGCAAAGGAGAAAAGGAAAGATATACCCATTTGAATGCAGAGTTCCAAAGAATAGCAAGGAGAGATAAGAAAGCCTTCCTCAGTGATCAATGCAAAGAAATAGAGGAAAACAATAGAGTGGGAAAGACTAGAGATCTCTTCAAGAAAATTAGATACCAAGGGAACATTTCATGCAAAATTGGGCTTGATAAAGGACAGAAATGATATGGACCCAACAAAGCAGAAGATATTAAGAAGAGATGGCAAGAATACACAGAAGAACTGTGTACAAAAAAGATCTTCATGACCCAGATAATCACGACCCAGATCACATACGATGGTGTGATCACTCACCTAGAGCCAGACATCCTGGAATGTGAAGTCAAGTGGGCCTTAGAAAGCATCACTATGAACAAAGCTAGTGGAAGTGATGGAATTCCAGTTGAGCTATTCCAATCCTGAAAGATAATGCTGTGAAAGTGCTACACTCAATATGCCAGCAAATGTGGGAAACTCAGCAGTGGCCACAGGACTGGAAAAGGTCAGTTTTCATTCCAATCCCAAAGAAAGGCAATACCAGAAAATATCTAAACTACCACACAATTGCACTCATCTCACACACTAGTAAAGTGATGCTTAAAATTTTCCAAGCCAGGCTTCAGCAATATGTGAACTGTGAACTTCCAGATGTTCAAGCTGGTTTTAGAAAAGGCAGAGGAACCAGAGACCAAATTGCCAACATCTGCTGAATCATCAAAAAAACAAGAGAGTTCCAGAAATACATCTATTTCTGCTTTATTGACCATGCCAAACTCTTTGACTGTGTGGATCACAAGAAACTGTGGGAAATTCTGAAGGAGATGGGAATATCAGACCACGTGACCTGCCTATTGAGAAACCTATATGCAAGTCAGGAAGCAACAGTTAGAACTGGACATGGAACAACAGACTGGTTCCAAGAAGGAAAAGGAGTACATCAAGGCTGTATATTGTCACCCTGCTTATTTAACTTCTATGCAGAGTACATCATGAGAAATGCTGGGCTGGATGAAGCACAAGCTGGAATCAAGATTGCCAGGAGAAATATCAATAACCTCAGATATGCAGATGACACCACCCTAATGGCAGAAAGTGAAGAAGAACTAAAGAGACTCTTGATGAAAGTGAAAGAGGAGAGTGAAAAGGTTGGCTTAAAGCTCAATATTCAGAAAACTAGGATCTTGGCATCTGGTCCCATCACTTCATGGGAAATAGATGGGGAAACAGTGGAAACAGTGGCTGACTTTATTTATCTGGGCTCCAAAATCACTGTAGATGGTGATTGCAGCCCTGAAATTAGAAGACACTTACTCCTTGGAAGGAAAGCTATGACCAACCTAGATAGCATATTCAAAAGCAGAGACATTACTTTGCCAACAAATGTCCATCTAGTCAAGGCTATGGTTTTACCAGTGGTCATGTATGGATGTGAGAGTTGGATAATAAAGAAAGCTGAGCGCAGAAGAATTGATGGTTTTGAACTGTGGTGTTGGAGAAGGCTCTTGTGAGTCTCTTGGACAGCAAGGAGATCCACCCAGTCCATCCTAAAAGAGATCAGTCCTGGGTGTTCTTTGGAAGGACTGATGTTGAAGCTGAAACTCCAGTACTTTGCCCACCTCAGCGAAGAGTTGACTCATTTGAAAAGACCCTGATGCTGGGAAAGATTGAGAGCAGGAAGAGACGGTGATGGCAGAGGATGAGATGGTTTGATGGCATCACCGACTCAGTGGACATTGGTTTGGGTGGACTCCGGGAGTTTGTTATGGACAGAGAGGCCTGGCGTGCTGTGGTTCATGGGGTCACAAAGTGTCAGACACGACTGAACGACTGAACTGAACTCAACTGAATAAATGGGCAGATCTAAATAAACATTTTTCCAAAGAAGGCATACAGATGGCCAACAAACATTTGAAAAGATGCTCAACATCATAAGTTATTAGAGAAATGCAATTCAAAACTACAATGAGGTATTACTTCACACCAGTCCAAATAGCCATCATCAAAACTCTACAAACAATAATTTGGAGAGGGTGTGGAGAAAAAAGGGACCCTCTTGCACTGTTTGTGGGCATGTAAATTAGTACCACCACTATGTTGAACTGTATGGCACCTTCTTAAAAAACTAAAAATATAATCACCATATGACCTAACCCTTGGCATTTTCCTGGAGAAAACATTAATTCAAAAAGATGCATGCACCCCAATGTTCATTGCAGCACTATTTACCGTAGCCATGACATGCAACAGTATTTATTCATAGCAAAAGTTAAAAAACAAACAAACAAACAAAACAAAACAAAAACCTTGAAGTAAACAGTCTCTAAACAAGGGGTCAAATTACTAGGTATTTGTAAAAGTAGAGGCTTAAAGATAAGTAAACAAATCAGTAAACACCTATCAGAACCATGTTCTATGTTAGCATTCAAAGAGCAGAAAACATGATTTTATACTGAAAGATTTAGGGCACCCTCAACTTTTTTTTCTCCCCATCCCAGGAACTCAGAATACTGAGTCAATAGTACATGAGATCATGGGTGAGTTTTTTCTTTCTTTGTATTTGTGTATCAACTTTACGTTTTCTCTTATGAGCATGTATTAATTCTTTCTTTCTTTTTTTACTTTACAATATTCTTTGGTTTTGCCATACATCAACATGAATCCGCCACGGGTGTACACGTGTTCCCCATCCTGAACCCCCCCCCCCCCCCCACCTCCGTCTCCATACCATCCCTCTGGGTCATCCCAGTGCACCACCCCCAAGCTTCCTGTCTCCTGCATTGAACCTGGACTGGCGATTCATTTCTTATATGATATTATACATGTTTCAATGCTACTCTCCCAAATCATCCCTCCCCCTCCCTCTCCCACAGAGTCCAAAAGACTGATCTATACATCTGTGTCTCTTTTGCTGTCTCACATACAGGATTATCAATACTATCTTTCTAAATTGCATATATATGCGTTAGTATACTGAATTGGTGTTTTTCTTTCTGGCTTACTTCACTCTGTATAATCGGCTCCAGTTGCATCCACCTCATTAGAACTGATTCAAATGTATTCTTTTTAATGGCTGAGTAATACTCCATTGTGTATATGTACCACTGCTTTCTTTATCCATTCATCTGCTGATGGACATCTAGGTTGTTTCCATGTCCTGGCTATTATAAACAGTGCTACGATGAACATTGGGTTACACGTGTCTCTTTCAATTCTGGTTTCCTCCGTGTGTATGCCCAGCAGTGGGATTGCTGGATTGTATGGCAGTTCTATTTCCAGTTTTTTAAGGAATCTCCACACTGTTCTCCATAGTGGCTGTACTAGTTTGCATTCCCACCAACAGTGTAAGAGGGTTCCCTTTTCTCCATACCCTCTCCAGCATTTATTGCTTGTAGACTTTTGGATCACAGCCATTCTGACTGGCATGAAATGGTACCTCATTGTGGTTTTGATTTGTATTTCTCTGATAATGACTGATGTTGAGCATCTTTTCATGTGTTTGTTAGCCATCTGTATGTCTTCTTTGGAGAAATATCTAGTTTTATGGCTCATTTTTTGATTGGGTCATTTATTTTTCTGGAATTGAGCTGCAGGAGTTGCTTGTATATTTTTGAGATTAGTTGTTTGTCTGTTGCTGCATTTGCTATTATTTCCTCCCATTCTGAAGGCTATCTTTTCACCTTGCTTATAGTTTCTTTTGTTAAAAATATGAAATGTTTCACAAATTTGCATGTCATCCTTACTTAGGGGCCATGCTAATCTTCTCTGTATTGTTCCAATTTTAGTATATGTGCTGCCGAAGCGAGCACTGTGTTAATTCTTAATAAAGTTATACCGTATCTTTTTCAACATGTAAAGAATACATCTGGATTTTTATAAATTCCATTTATAAGCATTCTTCTATTTCTCCACGAGAGGGCAGCATAAGCACAGTATATATTTATTGATACACACATTGCATCTGGATTTTATGAATTACATTCATAAGCATTCTTCTATTTCTCCACGAGAGGGCAGCAAAAGTACAGTAAATATTAATTCATACCCACACATTTTGGCAACCTGATGTAAAGAACTGACTCATTGGAAAAGTCTCTGATGCTGGGAAACATTGAAGGTGGGGGGAGAAGGGCACAACAGAGGATGAGATGGTTAGATGGCATCACAGACTCGATGGACATGAGTTTGAGTAGGTGCCAGGAGTTGCTGATGGACAGAGAAGCCTGGCATGCTATAGTCCGTGGGGTCGCAAAGAGTCAGACACAACTGACTAACTGAACTGAACTGACTGGCATATGCATATAAAATCCTAAAACAGACTCAAAATGGGCATACTATCCCAAGAGTTGTGTACAACATACGTTTTAATAATATAACTGGGATAATAACCACAGATGAATAATTCTATATATAGTTAAAAGTATACAAGAATCTGTACATCTACAACAATAAAGCCATTTGAGACAACATGCATGGACCGAGAAATGATGATACTAAGTGAAGTGAGGCACACAGAGAAAGTCAAATACCAAATGATATCACTTAAATGTGGAATCTAAAATGTGGTACAAGTGAACATGGGTATGAAACAGAAATCTACTCATGGACATAGAGAACAGACTTGTGGCTTCCAAGGCAGAGAGAATTGGGGGAGCAATGGAGTGGGAGATGGGGGTTAAAAGATACAAACTAAAGTATATGGAATGGATGGACAAGATCCTGCTGTAGAGCACCGAGAACTATATTCAGTATCCTGATATAAATCATAATGGAAAAAAATATATGGACTTCTCTGGCAGTCCATTGGTTAAGACTCCACACTTTGACTGCAGGGGATGCAGGTTCAGTCACTGGTCAGGAGACAATCCCACATGCTGGACAGTATAGCAAAAAAAAAAAAAAAAAAAATTAAATAAAATAATGTGTAAATACATACACACACACAATGTATATGTACATATGCATGTGTATAATAGAATCACTTTGCTATAAAGTGGAAATTAACAGAACATTGGAAAGCAGCTGTGCTTCACTTAGAAACTACCATCGCAGGGAAAAAAAAGATTGGTATGTTTCACTGTATGTAAAGTTTATATCCAAAGAAAACTGCTATAAAAAAACATGGCTCACTACTTAATGGCAGGCTTGCAGAAATACTTAAGGAGATGCATACTGATGTCTGCAATTTACCACAAAATGCACCAAGGAAAAAGATTGATTGATGATTGTATAGAGGGATGGGAAAATGGATAGATAGGTGACACAGGAAGTATTATAAAATGGTTACAAAAGCAGACCCCTATATATGCTATCTACAAGAGACCCACCTCAAACTAAGGGGCACATACAGACTGAAAGTGAAGAGTTGGAAAAAGATATTTCATGTAAATAAAGACAAGAAGAAAGCAGGAGTATTAATACTCATATGAGAGAAAACAGACTTTGAAATAAAGGCTGTGAAAAGAGACAAAGAAGGACACTACATAATGATCAAAGGATCAATGCAAGAAGAAGATATAATATTTATAAATATATATGCACTCAACATAGGAGCACCTCAATACATAAGGCAAATGCTGACAAGTATGAAAGGGAAATTAACAGTAACACAATAATAGTGGGAGACTTTAATACCTCATTGACACCTATGGATAGAGCAACCAAACAGAAAATTAGCCAGGAAACACAAACTTTAAATGATACAATGGGCTAGTTAGACCTAATCGATATCTATAGGACATTTCAATTTGACCTTTTTCTCAAGAGCACAGAGAACATTCTCCAGGATATATCACATCCTGGGTGATATATCAAGCCTTGGTAAATTCAAAAAATTGAAATCCTTCAAGCATCTTTTCTGATCACAATGCAATAAGATTAGTTTTCATTCCAATCCCAAAGAAAGGCAATGCCAAAGAATGCTCAAACTACCACACAATTGCACTCATCTCACACGCTAGTAAAGTAATGCTCAAAATTCTCCAAGCCAGGCTTTAGCAATATGTGAACCGTGAATTTCCAGATGTTCATGCTCGTTTTAGAAAAGGCAGAGGAACCAGAGATCAAATTGCCAACATCCGCTGGATCATCTATAAAGCAAAAGAGTTCCAGAAAAACATCTATTTCTGCTTTATTGACTATGCCAAAGCATTTGACTGTGTGGATCACAAACTGTGGAAAATTCTTCAAGAGATGGGAATACCAGACCACCTGACTTGCCTCTTGAGAAACCTATATGCAGATCAGGAAGCAACAGTTAGAACTGGACAGGGAACAACAGACTGGTTCCAAGTAGGAAAAGGAAGGAGTACATCAAGGTTGTATATTGTCAACTTGCTTAATTTATATGCATAGTACATCATGAGAAACACTGGGCTGGAAGAAGCACAAGCTGGAATCAAGATTGCCAGGAGAAATATCAGTCACCTCAGATATTCAGATGACACCATATTCTGGAGAATAATGCATTGATAACTAATGAAAACTGCCTTGATGACTAATGGAAACTATCTGTTTAGCATGGGCAACAATGTTCAGTGCTCCTTGGTGACCTAAATGGGAAGGAAACTTATGCACAACTGAAATACTTTGCTGTACAGCAGGAAGTAACACAACATTGTAAAGCAACTACATGTGTACGTACTCTAGGCTCCATTTATAGAAAGTTTTAAATGAGGCAAAACTAATCTTTACTGAGAGAACTGAGAACAAGGGTTACATGGGGGAAGGGTAGTGTGGGTTAGGAGCCCAAGAGATTTTCTAGGCTGATGGGAAAAAACTATTGCAGTGAACATCATATAGACAATATTGGTGAAATTCCGTAAATTCTTCTGCAATGCAAATTCCACACAAAGTCTTGCTAATTGGCTCCATGCATTTATAAATTTACTAGCTAGTGTCAACTTGTCCTTCAGAAAGTTGCATCACTTTATGCTTTCACAACACTGCATGAGCACTCATTTTCCAACCACTCATCCTCAATTTCGTGGAAACATTTTGTATCACTCGATGCTTTCGTTGAATTTTTGTCAATTTGCATGGTGAGAAACCAGCTGTTGTCCTCTCACCCTCCCCCTTTTCCCCTGGTTCATCTGTCTGTGGTCCTGTCTTTGATGCTCAAAGCTTTGCTCCTTTTTCCATCTTCTTGCTTTTATTAACATCTTTCTTTACAGAACCAAGAAGCCACAGGACTCTGCTGTCTGGATGTCCCCAAACTGCCCAATTCAAATAGCCCCCATCTTTGCTTCAGTCTGCTGGGAAAGATTGAAAGCAGGAGGAGAAGAGGACGAGAGAGGGTGAGATGATTGGATGGCATCACCGACTCAATGGACCCGAGTTTGAGCAGGTTCCAGTTGGTGATGGATGGAGAAGCCTGGTGTGCTACAGCCCTTGGGGTGGCAAAGAGTCAGACACGACTTAGTGACTGAGCTGAACTGACTAACGTATACATGTAAAATCCTAATACAACCTCAAAATGGATGGATGTACTATGCCAAGAGTGGTATACTAAACACTTTTAATAATATATACGTGAAAATAACCACAGATGAATACCTCTATGTATGGTTTAAAGGATATAAGAATCTGTGCAACTACAACAATAAGGCCATTTGAGGCAAGATGAATAGACTGAGAGATGATCATACTAAGTGAAGTGAGTCAGATGGAGAAAGACAGACACCAAATATCACTTAAATGTGGAATTGAAGATATGACACAAAGGAACATATATATGACAAAGAAACTCATTCATGGACATAGAGAACAGACTTGTGGCTTCCAAGGCAGAGAGCCCTGGGGGAAGGATGGAGTAAGAGACTGGGGTTAAGAGCTATAAACTAGAGTATATGGAATGGATAGACTAGTTCCTACTGCAGAGCATAGACAACTACATTCAGTATCTGATGATAAATCATAATGGAAAAGAATATATTTGGGAGTTCACTGGTGGTCCAGTGGTTAAGACTCCACACTTCCACTGCAGGGGATGCAGGTTCAATAGCTGGTCAGGAAGTTAGTCTCACATGCTGCACAGTGTAGCAAAAAAAAAAAAAAAAAAAGATTAAATAAATGAATCTGTATATGGATACAAATACACAGTGTATATTACATATATATGTGTATAACTGAATCACTTTGCTGTAAAACAGAAAATGACACAACATTGTAAATCAACTATACTTCAACTAAAAAATAACATGACTTAGAAAAAAGATTGATATAATTTATTGTATGTAAACTTTATCTTTCAAAAAAACTGCTGTAAACAAATACAGTTCACTACTTAATGGTAGGCTACCTAAAATACCTAAGGAGATACATACTGATATCTGCAATTTACCACAAAATGCACCAGGGAATAAGATCGATTGATGGATGGATAGAAGGATGGACAAACGGATAGATACGTGACAAAGGAAGTATTGCAAAATAGTTGCAGTGAAATCTAAGTGGGAAATCTTTGTGTATTAGCTAGAAAAAATCTTCCACTTTGTTGAATGTTTGGAAATTTTTATGATAAAATGTTTGGGAAAGTACAGAGCAAAGAACAATGGAAAGCAAAATGCACATGAAATGTAATTCTAACTTTAAAAATATGAGTTGAAAAATGATGGGGAAGAAATAGGCTAAAATATGGACTGTGGTGAAAGTAATCATGGTTTTTGCTTACTTTTTCACACTCTCTGCACTGACCAAGTTATTTTCCCAATATCCACAGAGTACATTTTCCATAATGAAAGAAGCATCACCTTCCCTCTGGCCCAAGGGAGACAGGCTTATTGGCAGCATCATCGCCCTGCTTGTGCAGCTCCTTGTGACCTTGGCTTTGAGCACAAGCCAAGGGCTTATGCTGGGGCTCCCGGAGTCCTCCAATCACAGCTCTAGAGAGGTGTCCCTGTTGGCTTCACAGGGCTGACCAAGCTTATGGTTGACTCATCTGTTTGGAGTCCCAGGTGCAGCCCCACCCGTCCTGGTTTCATCTTGACCCATCATGGCGCCACCCACCTCCACTTCATTTTCTCTCTCTCTCTCTATATATATATATGTGTGTGTGTGTGTGTGTGTGTGTGTGTGTGTGTGTGTATCTCAGGGTAAAGTAAATAGCTAATTGTAAAGTTCACATGAAAAGGCACACAGGTGCACTCACAGAGAATTGCACCCCCCAATTCTTTTAACCTCACCTTCTAGCCTCCTGAACAATTTCTCAGTTATTTAAATTTCCTATTTTACCATGTCCTTTGTCCGGAAGCTAAAAAGGGAAAATTTACATACCCTTCTTTGTAGTAAAATTTCTGCATGCCTAAATAATAAACAAGGAATTATAAAGTGACAATTGAAAAATATTTGGAAGATAGCCGACAAAGAGCACATTTACCTAATTTATGAAGAGTTCAAAAGTTAAAATAAGAAAATAAGATGAAAAACTAAATAGAAAACAAACATGAAATAAACAAAGGGTTCAAATATATACAAATTACTCAGAAGAAAAAAAGAAAAACTACGAAAAAACAGGGGGAAATGTTGAACCTAATTGGTAATAAAAGAAATGCAAACCAAAACAATAATGGAATATGATTTCTCACCAAGCACATCGCCAAAAGTTCAGTGAAAGCTTTGAATGATACCAAATGTTTCCTCCACTTTGACGATGAGGGATTAGAAAATCAGTGCTCATGCAGAATTGTGAAAGCATAAAATGATGCAAATTTCTGAAGGACAAGTTGACAATATCTAGTAAACCTACCAGTGCATGGAGCCACTTAGCAAGACCCTGCTTGGAATGTGCATTGCAGAAATATTTATGCAATTTCACCAAGATTATATATATGATGTACACTGCAATATTTCTTCCCCCCATCATCCTAGACAATCTCTTTGGGCCCCTTCCTCACACATCCCTTCTCCCATGCACAACCTGTTCTATCAGTATACATTAATTTTGCCTCATCTAAAACTTCCTATAAATGGAGCCTACAGTTTGTACACATGTAGTTGCTTTACAATGCTGTATTACTTCCTGCTGTACAGCAAAGAAAATCAGCTGTGCATATGTGTGTGTGTGGTATAATATATCCTTTTTGTAATTTCTTTCCCATTTAGATCACCACAGAGCACTGAGGACAGAGCACTGAGGACAGTTCCCTGTGATACACAGATGGTTCTCATTAGTTCAGGTCAGTTCAGTTCAGTGATTCAGTTGTGTCCGACTCTTTGCAACCCCCATGGTCTACAGCATGCCATGCCTCCCTGTCCATCACCAACTCACGGAGCTTACTCGAACTTATTTCCATCCCGTCGGTAATGCCATCCAACCACCTCATCCTCTGTCATCCACTTCTCCTCCCGCCTTCAATCTTCCCCAGCATCAGGGTCTTTTCCAATGAGTCAGTTCTTTGCATCACTTTTAACTTCAGAATCAGTCTTTCCAGTGAATATTCAGGACTGATTTCTTTTAGGATGCATCGGTTTGATCTCCTTGCAGTCCAAGAGACTTGCAAGAGTCTTCTCCAATACCACAGTTCAAAACCATCAATTCTTCTGCGCTCAGCTTTCTTTATAGTCCAACTCTCATATCCATACATGACTACTGGAAAAACCATAGTTTTGACTATGTGGACCATTATTGGCAAAGTAATTTCTCTGCTTTTTAATATGCTGTCTAGGTTGGTCATAGCTTTTCTTCCAAGGAGCAAGTGTATTTTAATTTCATGGCTGCAGTCAACATCTTCAGTGATTTTGGATCCCAAGAAAATTAAGTCTTTCACTGTTTCCATTGTTTCCCCATCTATTTGCCACAAAGTGGTGGGACCAAATGCCATGATCTTAGTTTTCGGAATGTTGAGCTTTAAGCCAACTTTTTCACTCTCCTCTTTCACTTTCATCAAGAGGCTCTTTGTTTCTTCTTTGCTTTCTGCCATAAGGGTGATGTCATCTGCATATCTGAGGCTACTGATATTTCTGCCAGCAATCTTGATTCCAGCTTGTGCTTCATCCAGCCCAGCATTTCACGAGATGTAGAATACTTTGGCCACCTGATGTGAAGAACTGACTCATTTTAAAAGACCCTGATGTGGGAAAGATTGAAGGCAGGAGGAGAAGGGGATGACAGAAGTTGAGATGGTTGGAGAGCATCACTGACTCAATGGACATGAGTTTGTGTAAACTCCGGAAACTGGTGATGGACAGGGAGGCCTGGAGTGCTGCAGTCCATGGGATAACAAAGAGTCAGACATGACTGAATGACTGAGCTGAACTGAACTCTGCATATAAATTAAATAAGCAGAGTGACAGTATACAGCCTTGATTTACTCCTTTCCTAATTTGGAACCAGTCTGTTTTTCCATGTTCAGTTCTTACTGTTGCTTCTTGACCTGCATACAGATTTCTCAGGAGGCAGGTCAGGTAGTCTGGTATTCCCATCTCTTTCAGAATTTTCCAGTTTGTTGTGATCCACACAGTCAAAGTCTTTGGCATAGTCAATAAAGCAAAAGTAGATGTTTTTCTGAAACTCTCTTGCTTTTTTGATGATCCAACGGATGTTGGCAATTTGATCTCTGGTTCCTCTGCTTTTTCTAAATCCAGCTTGAACATCTGGAAGTTCACGGTTCACATATTGTTGAAACCAGGCTTGGAGAATTTTGAGCATTACTTTGCTAGTGTGTAAGATGAGTGCAATTATGCAATAAGTTTGAGGATTCTTTGGCATTACCTTTCTTTGGGATGGGAATGAAAACAGCTTTTCCAGTCCTGTGGCCACTGCTGAGATTTCCAGATTTGCTGGCATATAGAGTGCAGCACTTCACAGGATCATCTTTTAGGATTTGAAATAGCTCAACTGAAATTCCAACACCTCCACTAGCTTTGTTTGTAGTGATGTTTCCTAAGGCCCACTTGACTTCGCGTTCCAGGATGTCTGGCTCTAGGTGAGTGATCACACCATCATGGTTATCTGGGTCATGAAGATCTTTTTTGTACAGCTCTTCTGTGTATTCTTGCCATCTCTTCTTAATATCTTCTGCTTCTGTTAGGTCTATACCATTTCTGTCCTTTATTGAGCCCATCTTTGCATGAAATGTTCCCTTGGTATCTCTATTTTCTTGAAGAAATCTCCATTCTTTCCTATTCTACTTTTTCCTCTATTTTTTTGCTTTGATCACTGAGGAAGGCTTTCTTATCTCTCTGCTACTCTTCAGAACTCTGCATTCAAGTGGGTATAACTTTCTTTTTCTCCTTTGCCTTTTGCTTCTCTTCTTTTCTCAGCTGTTTGTAAAGCCTGGTCAGACAACCATTTTGCTTTTTTGCATTTCTTTTTCTTGGGGATGGTCTTGATCACTGCTTTCTCTACAATATCATGAAGCTCATTAGCTATCAAGGCATTATTCTCCAAAATATACAAACAGGTCATGTAGGCCAATATAAAAAAAAAAAAATTCAATCAAGAAATGGGCAGATCTAAATAGACATTGTTCCAAAGAAGACATACAGATGGCCAACAAACACATGAAAAGATGCTCAACATCACTAATTATCAGAGAAATGCACATCAAAACCACAATGAGGTATTACTTCACACCAGTCCGAATAGCCATCATCAAAAATTCTACAAACAATAATTTCTGGAGAGGCTTTGGAGGAAAGGGGACCCCCTCTCTTTCACTGTCGGTGGACATGTAAATTGGTAACCCACTATGGTGAACAGTATGGCAGCTCCTTAAAAACTAAAAATAAAATTACCATATGACCCAGCAATTCCACTCCTGGGCACATTCCTAGAGAAAAACCTGAATTCCAAAAGATACATGCACACCAATGTTTATTGCAGCATTATGTACTGTAGACAAGACATGCAGCATTTTTAAATAAAAGCAGAAATGGCAAAAGAAAAAAAAAAAGAAATCTTGAAGCCAACAGTCTCTAAACAGGGGATCAAATTACTAGGTATTTGTAACAGTAAAGGCTTAAAGATAAGCAAACAAAGCAAGAATCAAGTATCAAAACCAAGTTCTATGCTAGCATACAAATAGCTGAAATGATGATTTTATACTAAAAGAAGTAGCACACCATCATCACCCCAAGCCAGGAACTCAGAATTCTGAGCCAATGGTAAAGTGAAATCATGGGTGACTTTTTTGTTTCTTTCTATTTTTTGGCAAATTTATCTCTTCTGTTATGAGTATATATCATTTCCAACATGTGAAGAATACATGTGGATTTTATAAATTGCATTCATAAGCTTTCTTCTATTTCTCCACCAGAGGGCAGCAAAAGCACAGTAAATATTTATTCATACACCCATATATACGAGAGTATACATCTGAATTTTATAAATTACATTCATAAGCACAACAAATATTTATTCATACCCACATATACTCTGGAGAGTCCCAAGGAGATCAAACCAGTCAACCCTGAACGAAATCAGTCCTGAATATTCATTGGAAGGAATGATGCTGAAGCTGAAACTCCAATACTTTGGCCACCTGATGTGAAGAGCTGACTCATTGGAAAAGACCCTGATGCTGGCAAAAATTGAAGGCAGGAGGAGAATTGGACAACAGAGGATGAGGTGGTTGGATGGCATCACCCACTCAATGGACCTGAGTTTGAGCAGGCTCCGGTAGTTGGTAATGGACATGGAAACCTGGCATGCTACAGTCCATGGGGTCGCAAAGAGTCAGACACGACTGAGCAACTGAACATATACATATAAAATGCCAATACAGCATCAAAATGGATGTACTATGCCCAGAGTGGTGTAGTACAGATGTTTTCATAATATATACTTGAAAATAACTGCAGATGAATACCTGTATGTATGATTAAAAGGATACAAGAGTCTGTACAGCTACAACAGTAAGGCCATTTGAGGCAACACGCATGGACCGAGAGATGATCATACCAAGTGAAGTGAGTCAGAGAAAGACAACTACCAAATGATATTACTAAAATGTGAAATCTAAGATATGACACAAATGAACATATGCATGAAACAGAAACACACGGACATAGAGAACAGACTTGTATCTTCCAAGGCAGAGAGAACTGGGGGAGGGATGGAGTAAGAGACTGGGGTTAAGAGCTATAAACTCGAGTACGTGGAATGGATAGACAAGTTCCTACTGTAGAGAGAACTATATTCAGTATCCTATGATAAGTCATAATGGAAAAGAATATATATGGGACTTCCCTTACAGTCCAGTGGTTAAGACTCCACACCTCCACACACTTCCAGCTTCAATCCCCGGTCAAGGAACTAATCCCACATGCTGCACAGTGTAGCCAAGAAAGAAAGATTAAATATAAGAATGTACACACACACACAATGCATATATACACATATATGTGTATAACTGAAACAATAATTCCTATAGAGGTTGTGGAGAAAAGGGAACCCTCTTGCACTGTCAGTGGGCATGTAGATTGGTACCACCACTATGGTGAACAGTATGGGAGCTCCTTAAAGAACTTAAAATAGTATTACCATATGACACAGTAATGCTACTCCTCACCATATTCCTGGGGAAAACCTTAATTCCAAAAGATACATGCACCCCAATGTTCATTGCAGCACTATATAACATAGACAAGACGTGCACATTTTTTAAAATCTCACCAAAAGCAGAAGAAAAAAAAAAAAACAAAACTTGAAGCAAACAGCCTCTAAACAGGGGCTCAAATTACTAGGTATTTTAAAAAGTAGAGGCTTAATGACAAGTAAACAAAGCAAGAGTCAAGTATCAAATCCAAGTTCTATGCTAGCATTCTAACAGCAGAAAAGGTGATTTTATTTTAAAAGAACTAACACATCCTCATCTTTTTATCTCCCTGTCCCAGGAACTCAGAATTCTGAGCCAATGTTTTTTTTTTTTCTTTCTTTGTATTATTCTGTCAATTTTACATTTTCTCTTATGAGCATGTATTAATTTTTTAAAAGTTATGCAGTATCTTTCTCAACATGTAAAGAATGCATCTGAATTTTATAAATTACATTCATAATCATTCTTCTATTTCTCCACAAGAGGGCAACAAATGCACAGTAAATATTGATTCATACATACATATAAGAAAATACATCTTTTATGTATTATATTCATAAGTATTCCATTTCTCCACAAGAGTGAAGCATATGCACAAAAATATTTATTCATACCCACATTTACTCTGGAGAGTCCCTTGGACTGCAATGAGACCAAACCCATCAATCCTAAAGGAAATCAGTCCAGAATACTTCACAATAACCCCAGGTCCAAGGACAGAGAAGCCCCAGCAAGACAGTAGGATGGGCAAACTGCATTTAGAATCAAACTCCATATCTGCCAGAGACACTCAGGGGGCTCAAACAAACGTTGTGTGCACTGGAACCCAGAGACCCCACAGAGACTGAGTCAGAACTGTGTTTGAGTGTCTTCTGTGGAGGTATGGGTCAGCAGTGGACTACTGCGGGTGCAGGGGCTCTGGTGCAACAGAGTTGCATATGGCATAAGCCCTCTTGGAGGAGGTCACCATTAACCCCACCATAGAGCCGCCAGGACTTACAGAGGACTGGGAAACAGACTCTTGGAGGGCACAAACAGAACCTTGTGCACACTAGGACCCAGGAGAAAGGAGCAGTGACCCCACAAGAGTCTGACTCAGACTTGTCTTTGAGTGTCCAGGAGTCTCTGGCAGAGATGTGGGTCGGCGGTGGCCTGCTGTAGGGTTGTGGACGCTGAGTGTACCACTGTGTGCATGGGACCTTTGAATGAGATTACCATTATCTTCATTACCTCCACCATAGTTTGGCCTCAGGTCAAATGACAGGGAGGGAACACAGCCCCATCCATAAACAGAAAAGTGGATTAAAGATTTACTGAGCATGGCCCTGGCCATCAGAACAACACCCTCAGTCAGTCTCTCCCATTAGGAAGCTTCCATAAGCCTCTTATCATTCTCCATCAGCTGGCAGACAGACGGAAAACCACAATCACAGAAAACTAACCAATCTGATCACATGGACCACAGTCTTGTCTAACTCAATGAAAATATGAGCCATGCCCTGCAAGGCCTCCCAAGATGCAGTGGTCATGGTGGAGAGTTCTGACAAAATGTGGTCCACTTGAGAAGGGAATAGCAAATCCCTTTGGTATTCGTGCTTTGAGAACCCCAGGAACAGTATGAAAAGGCAAAAAGATAGGACACTGAGAGATGAACTCCCCAGGTCTGTAGGTGCCCAATACGCTACTGGAGATCAGTGGAGAAATAACTCCGTAAGGAATGAAGAGATGGAGCCAAAGCAAAAACAGCACTCAACTGTGGATGTTACTGGTGATAGAAGTAAATCTGATGCTGTAAAGAGCAATAATGCATAGGAACCTTTGATGTTAGGTCCATAATCGAGGCAAATTGGAAGTGGTCAAACAGGAGATGGCAAGAGTGAACATCAACATTTTAGGAATTAGGGAACTAAAATGGACTGGAATGAGTGAATTTAACTCAGATAAACATTATATCCACTACTGTGGGCAAGAATCCCTTAGAAGAAATGGAGTAGCCATCATAGTTAACAAAAGAGTCTGAAATGCAGTACTTGGATGCAATCTCAAAAATGACAGAATGATCTCCATTCGTTTCCAAGGCAAACCGTTTAATATTACAGTAATCCAAGTCTATTCCCCGGCCAGTAATGCTGAAGAAGCTCAAGCTGAATGGTTTTATGAAGACCTATAAGACATTCTAGAACTAACACCCAAAAAAAGATGTCCTTTTTATTATAGGGGACTGGAATGCAAAAGTAGAAAGACAAGAAACACCTGAAGTAACAGGCAAATTTGACCTTGGAGGACACAATGAACCAGGGCAAAGGCTAATAGAGTTTTTCCAAGAGAACACACTGGTCATAGCAAACACCCTCTTCCAACAACACGAGAAGACTCTACAAATGGACATCACCAGGTGGTCAATACTGAAATCAGACTGATTATACTCTTTGCAGCTAAAGACAGAGAATCTCTATACAGTCAACAAAAAGAAGACCAGGAGCTGACTGTGGATCAGATCATGAACTCCTTGTTGCCAAATTGAGACATAAATTGAAGTAGGGGAAAACTCCTACACAATTCAGGTATGACCTAACTCAAATCCCTTATTATTATACTGTGGAAGTGAGAAATAGATTCAAGGGGTTAGATCTGATAGACAGAGTGTCTGAAGAACTGTGGAGAGAGGTTCATGACATTGTACAGGAGGCAGTGATCAAGACCATGCCCAACAAAAAGAAATGCAAAAAGGCAAAATGGTGTCTGAGGAGGCCTTATAAATAGCCATAAAATGAAAAGAAGTGAAAGGCAAAGGAGAAAAGAAAAGATATACATATTTGAATGCAGAGTTTCAAAGAATAGCAAGGATAGATAAGAAAGACTTCCTCAGTGATCAATGCATAGAAATAGAGGAAAACAATATAATAGGAAAGACTAGAGATGTCTTCAAGAAAATTAGAGATTCCAAGGGACATTTCATGCAAAGATGGGCATAATAAAAGACATAAATTGTATGGACTTAACAGAATCAGAAGATATCAATAGTGGCCTTTTTGATTTCTCAGTAGTGATATACCCTTGCAGTTTAATTTTTCGTATCATTGACAAAAAAAAAAAAAAACAAATGAGGCACATTTCCAGAAGCATCTTTCTTCATTGAATTGCAGTTACCTGTTGATGTTTCCTTCCTGATCGTGTGGTTTGTTCTCGTTTTTATTTTGGTGTGCGAACCCTGGCCATTTTGTAAGGGCAGGTGTCATTTACTGTTTGGCCACCTCGTGAATAGGCAGTGTCCATCAGCCCAAGGTTTAAGGTTGCCGTTCCCGAATACGGCCACAAGGTAGCAGCATTTCTTTGGATTCTCTTCTTGTTACCATGCGAATTGCATCTTTAGAGGTATTCGCCATTTCTGATTGTAAATGAGAGTAGAATGAGTTAGAGGAAGCCCCCAAAAGCTTGTGTCTCCTTCCTTCTCAGTTTTATTGCAGTTGATATTTCTTGTTTGACAAAGCTGATGTACAGAATTGCCTTTGTTGTAGCTATACCGATTCTTGCTCCCTTACACTGGTACACAGAGGCATTCAGGAGCAGTTTATTTCCTCTGACCTGCTGTCAGAAAGTGTGTAGTACATCAGTCTTGCTAATTCAGTCCCTGTGGATTATGTATTTGACAGGTATTTCTGGGAATCCATGATTTTCACCCTTCCAATGTAAGCCTTCCTCTCACCCATCCCCTTTGTTAAGCATCAGTGTGTTCCCAGCACTGGGTGTCCATTTCACTTTGGATAGAGAAAAATTCAGAGATCATCACACTGAGTGAAGGAGGGTTGATTCAAGTTACATCATGGGATGTAATGGAGAGGTGGGATACAAAAATCCATAGCAGTGAGCACCCAGACAAAGGTTAAATGGATATCCAACCTGGCAAGAAACTGATGGGAAGCAGAGGACCCTGGTGGATGGAGGGAGTACGTATGGAACTTGGAGTTAATTTCTTCCCAAACATATGTATAAAATATGGAATCCATGTTAAACCTACTTCAACAAGAGGGGCAGTTGAAATACTTTCTAATCACATGTAGGTGAGAACAAGCACAGCTGAATAGATCTGGTACTCTCAGTGCCATGGAACAAGAATCTGTACACATAAAACAAAAGCATCCTTGCCAGTCAACTTAAATAGAATAGCAACTTTAAGTTAAAATAAAATCCAAGAGTGAGGAGACACCACGTTTGGTGGCATTCTCTGGCTCATTCTATTCTAATGTATAACAAGGCTTGACAAAAGCTCCAAGGTGGTGGAGGCCAACCTAAAAGAGGACAGAATAAGGAAACTTTGCAGCATGGAGGCTGTTCCCTGTAACCACAGCCTGAAACTTATCACTGATGGACATCTGATATTCACAAGGATGCTGGACTGGACATGACCCCTACACTTGAACATGTCAAGAGTCACACATCCGAAAGTGAATAAGCAAATAAAAACAAAAACAAACAAATAAAAACAAAACCGGGAAACTCTCAGAAGAAAACATCAACAGGTAAATACAACTCAAAATGCTTGCCAAAAGCCAAAAGCCCATGAACAGTGCTCCATAGGATTTCTTATCAGAGATACAAAAGTTAAACGGCCATGAGCCATCAACTCTTAGCACTGGAAAAGGCCACCATGGACAACACTCCAGACCAGAAATGGTAGGGTGACATTAGTCAGGGGGATCATTTTAGAGTAGTGGGGGGAATATCAGTGGGAGGAGCCAGTATAAGAATCACTGTCCAAGTGCCTTTATAGATAAAAAGAGACAGAAAGTATGACATGGCCTCTCCATTCCAAAGACATCTCAGAAATACACAGATTTTTAAAACCACACACCCCAGAGCATGCACTGCAGGGGCATTCCCACTGCTAAGAGATGAAAGTAAAGAAAATATGCAGGGACAGAGAGATCGGTGGATCAAGAAATGGGACACAGGTTCACGATGGAATATGACTCAGGTATTGAAACAAGGAAATCATGTCATTGTCAGAGGTACAGACAAGTGTAGTGATAATCAGAGTCAGTGAAGAAGGGCAGATTAGAGCTATGTCATAGGATTTACCTTTCAAACGGGAAAGACAATACTGCCGGCAGTGAGTACCCCAACAGAGGTGAGATGGACACCCAGTGCTGGGAACTCCCTGATGCTTAGCAAAGGGGATGGGTGAGAGGAAGGCTTACATTGGAAGGCTGAAATTCACGGGTTCCCACAAATACCTGTCAAATACATAATCCACAGGGACTGACATAGCAAGAGTGATGTACTACACACTTTCTGAGAGCAGGTCGGAGGAAATAACCACTGCTGAATGCCTCTGTATATCCATGTAAGGGGGCAAGAATCGGTAGAGCTACAACAACGGCAACTCTGTACATCAGCTTGATCAAACAAGAAATGTGAACTGTAATAAATCTGAGAAGGAAGGAGACTCAAGCTTCCACGGGCTTCCTCTAGCTCATTCTACTCTCATTTTCAAGCGGAAATGTCACATGCCTCTAAAGATGCAGTTACCATAGTAACAGGAGACCCTGAAGAAGTGCTGCCACCTGTTGGTCGCTCTCGGGAACAGCAACATTAAACCTTGGGCTGATGGACACTGAAGATTCACAAGGCGGGCAGGCTTTAAATGACACCTACCTTTATAAAATGGCCAGGCGTCGTACACTGAAATAAAAACGAGAACAAACCACATGATCAGGAAGGAAATTTCAACAGGTAAATGCAATTTAATGCTTAGAAAGAAGGCTCTGGAAATGTGACTCATTTACTTTCTTATCAGTGATACGAAATTTTAAACAGCAAGGGGATATCAATACTGAAATCAAAAAGGCCATTATACAAAACTATACAGACAAGAAGGAGTAGGGCAGTATTAGTAAATGGGACCCTTACATTCTACTGTTGGGAGGTAAGCAGTCAGAGCCTTTATGAGCATGACTGTCAAAGGTCCTGGGAATCAAAAATGAGACAGATGATGTCATATGTCAGTTCTATTCCTAGATTATTTGAGAAATCAACAGATCATGGAAAACAGGCCCACACGCCCACTCCTACAAACATGCACTGCAGCAGCATTCACATTGCCTAAGAGATGAAAGGAAAGAGAATTGTTGAGTGCAGACAAAAAGAGAAAGGAGACAGAGATACCCAATGAAATATGACTCCAACTTTATCAAAATGCAAAAAAAAAAAAAAAAATGCCATTTTTTCCTAAATGAAATTTAGAGTGAAGCCGAGTAAGCAAAGAAGTGTGGATTAAAGAGATATCACATCATGTACCTTCCAGGGGGGATTTAAAAAAAAAAAAACATTGATGACGATGAATACCTAAACAAAAGTGAAATGTACTTACACTCTTGGTAGGAAAATTACGGTTAGTAAAGGGAGTCTGTGGGTGAGAGGCCGAAAGGTGAAAGCTGGAATAAAGCTGTACCCACAAATACTTGTGCAATTCATAATCCAGAGGACCTCCTGTATCAAGAGACATGTGCTCAACAGATTCTGGAACCATTGCTGTGACAGTAACAACAGCTGAATGCCTCCAGTTATGTGTGGAACAGAAGGAGAAACTGTCTCCCTGCAAAAACTACAACAGTGTAAATAGTCTTAAATAAAAAACAAAATATCATTTGTAGACTTAAGGAAGCAACCTAGATGTCCATTGGCAGACAACTGGATAAGAAAGCTGTGGTACATACACACAATGGAATATTACTCAGCTATTAAAGATAATGCATTTGAAGCAGTTCTAATGAGGTGGATGAAACTGGAGCCTATTATACAGAGCAAAGTAAGTCAGAAAGAAAAACACCAATATAGTATATTAACACATATATATGGAATTTAGAAAGGTGGTAACGATGACCTTATGTGCGAGACTGAAAAAGAGACACAGATGTACAGAACAGTCTTTAGGACTCTGTGGGAGAAGGCGAGGGTGGGATGATCTGAGAGAATAGCACTGAAACATGTATATTATCATATGTGAAACAGATCGCCAGTCCAGGTTACATGCATGAGACAGGGTGCTCAGGGCTGGTGAAGTGGGATGACCCTGAGGGATGGGATGGGGAGGGAGATAGGAGGGAGGGTCAGGATGGGGACACAAGTACACCCATGGCTGATTCATGTCAATGGATGGCAAAACCACTACAATATTGTAAAGTAATTCACCTCCAATTAAAATAAATTAAAAAAAATAATACATATCACTTAAGGAAAAACCTCAAAGAATAGAGAGACAAAAGTTTTTGGCGACTTCTTGTGTCTCATTTTACTCTCATTTACAACCAGGCCCTGGATAACCACCCAGGTTGCTTTTACCATAGCCACAAGAGGAGGGAATGAAGAAATGCTGCCGCCCTGTGGACATTTTCTCTAACAGCAACCTTAAAATGCCTGCTGATGGACACACTATTCACAGAGGTGCTGTGAATAGTGTGAACCCTTAACGAATTGCCAGGGCTCATATAGGGGGAAAAAACTCAAGTAAACACAGGGGAAGCTAACAGGAAGAGGATATGAACAGGTAAACACAATTACGTGTTTCTTTAAAAAAGACATGTGACAATTTACACATAGGGTGAATTCAAAGATACAAACATGTAAGCTGCAAGGACATTATCACCTCTGCCTGAGCATGGGAAAAGGCCACTGTTGAAAGCTGGACCTGGCATCAATGGTAGTACATCAACGTTAGTACAGTGGACGCATTAGGGTACTGATGGGATGGACCTGGTAAGAGCCACTATGAGCATGACTAGAAAAGTGCACTCCCATGAGAGATAAATAAATAAATAATTGAAGAGGTAGAGACAGTATGATAAACCAGGTCCTCTCCTGGAATATTTCAGAAATGAACATATTTCAAACACCACACACCCCAAACCGGGTCCCACAGCAACGTTCAGAACATTGAAGAGATGAAAGTAAAGACAGCGTACCTAGACAGAGGAATGGATATAGAAATGTGATACAGGTCTAGAATGAATTATGAATCAAGGCTTGAAATATGAAAGTGGCAGTCTTCAGAGATAGAGATAAATGTACTGGTCATCATAGTGAGTGAAGGAGGGTCAACTAAAGAAATATCATGGGATGCAACCAAGAGGTGGGATACAAAAAGCCACAGCAGTGAGCACCCACACAAAGGTGAAGTGGACATCCAACCTGGCAAGAAACTTATGGGTAGAAGAAGACCCTGATGGATGGGATGGAAGTATTGTAAAATAGTTACAGTAGAATCTAGGTGGGAAGTCTTTGTGTATTAGGTAGAAAAAATGTTCAACCTCGTTGTATGTTTGGAAAATTTTATAATAAAGTGTTGGGGAAAGTACAGAGCAAAGAACAATGAAAACCAAAATGCACATGAAGCATAATTTCATATTTAAAAATATGAGCTGAAAAAAGATGCTGAGGAGATAGGGTAAAATATTGTGTGCTCAGTCACTCAGTCATGTCTGATATTTTTGCAACCCCATAGACTGTAGTCCACCAGGTTCCTATGTCCATGGGATACTCCAGGCAAGAATACTGGAGTGGGTTACCAATCCCTTCTCCAGGGGATCTTTCTGACCCAGATTTCTAATTCCTGACTCCTGCATTGGCAGGCGGGTTCTTTACCAGTGATCCACCAAGGAAGCCCCAAAATATGAACTGTAGTGAAATTAAACATGGTTTTTATTTACTTTTTCACACTCCATGCCCTGACCAAGTTCTTTTCCCAATATCCACAGACTACATTTTCAATAATAAAAGTAGCATCACCTTGCCTCTGGCCCAATG
Source organism: Tragelaphus eurycerus (assembly GCA_935064755.1). NCBI lineage: Eukaryota > Metazoa > Chordata > Mammalia > Artiodactyla > Bovidae > Tragelaphus > Tragelaphus eurycerus. Next base: position 183,005 of record CAKXYN010000356.1, on the reverse strand, counting down.
GTGACAGGCCTCCTGGGCAGCATCATCGCTCTGCTTGTGCTCCCCTCCTGGTGATCTTGGCTTTGAGCACCTGTTGGGGATCACAGGGTCCTCCAATCACAGCTCTAGAAACGTGTCCCCACTGGCTTCACATGTCTGACCAAACCTATGTCTGACTCCTATGTTTGGGGCACCAAGGTGCAGCCCCACCCATCCTGGCTTCATCTTGGCCCATCATGATGCTACCCACCTCCACTTCATTTTTTCTCTTTATATATATATATGTGTGTGTGTGTGTGTGTGTGTGTTTGTATTTCAGGGTAAAGTAAATAGTTCATTGAAAAGTACGTATGGAAACGTGTACCGATAAACCCAGAGAGAGTTGCCCCATCTCCCTGCAATCTTTCAACATACACCCTCTAATTCCCTGGAGTTTTTCTCAGTTATTTAAATTTCTTAATTCAACTGATCTTTGTCCAATAGCTAAAAAGGGAAAATTAACACTTTGCAGAAAAATGTCTGCATGGGTAAATAATTAATAAATAAGGAATTATAAAATGGCAATTGAGAAATATTTGGAAGATAGCTGACAAAGGGCACATTTATCTAATTTATGCAGAGTTCAAACGTTAAAATAAGAAAAGAAGATGAAAAACCCAATGAAGAAAAACACGAAGTAAACAATGGGAAGAAAGAAATGCAAATTACACAGAAGAAAATAAAGATTACCAGAAAACAGGAGGAAATGTTGAACCTAATTGGTAATAAAAGAAATGCGAACCAAGACAATAATGGAATACGACTTCTCACCATGAAAACTGACAAAAGTTCAATGAAAGCATTGAGTAATACCAAATGTTTCCTCTAAATTGAGGATGAGAGGTTGGAAAATGAGTGCTCATGTGTTGTTGTGAAAGCATAAAGTGATGCAACTTTCTGAAGGACAATTTGACAGTATCTACGGAGAAGGCAATGGCACCCCACTCCAGTACTTTTGCCTGGAAAATCCCATGGACAGAGGAGCCTGGTAGGCTGCAGTTCATGGGGTCGCTGGAGTCAGACATGAATGAGCGACTTCACTTTCACTTTTCACTTTCATGCATTGGAGAAGGAAATGGCAACCCACTCCAGTGTTCTTGCCTGGAGAATCCCAGGGACGGGAAGCCTGGTTGGCTGCCGTCTATGGGGTCGCACAGACTCGGACACGACTGAAGTGACGCAGCAGCAGCAGCAGTAAATTTATCCAGAGAAGGCAATGGCACCCCACTCCAGTACTTTTGCCTAGAAAATCCCATGGATGGAGGAGCCTGGTAGGCTGCAGTTCATGGGGTCGCTAGAGTCAGACACGACTGAGCGACTTCACTTTCACTTTTCACTTTCATGCACTGGAGAAGGAAATGGCAACCCACTCCAGTGTTCTTGCCTGGAGAATCCCAGGGATGGGGAAGCCTGGTGGGCTGCAGTCTATGGGGTCACACAGTCAGACACGATTGAAGTGACTTAGCAGCAGCAGCAGCAGCAGTAAATTTATAAACGCATGGAGCCAATTAGCAAGACCTTGTTTGGAATTTACATTGCAGAAGTATTTATGCAATTTCACGAAGATTATATATATGATGTTCACTGCAGTATTTTTTTCCCATCATCGTAGAAAATCATGTGGGCCCCTTCCCCACACTGCGCTTCCCGAATGCAACCCCTGTTCTCAGTTCTATCAGTAAACATTAGCTTTGCCTCATCTAGAACTTTCTATAAATGGAGCCCACAGTATGTACACATGTAGTTGCTCTACAGTGTTGTGTTACTTACTGCTGTACAGCAAAGTAAATCAGTTGCATGTATGTGTGTATTTGTATATATATGTATGCATCGTCCTTTTTCAGTTTCCCTCCCATTTAGGTCACCACACAGCACTGAGGACAGTTACCTGTGCTATACAGATAGTTCTCATTAGTTATCACGGCATTACTCTCCAAAATATACAAACAGCACATGTAGCCCAGGATTAAAAAAACAACACTCAATAAATGGGCAGATCTAAATAGACATTTTTCCAAAGAAGACATGCAGATGGCCAACAAACACTTGAAAAGATGCTCAACATCACTAGTTACCAGAGAAATGCACATCAAAACTACAATGAGGTATTACTTCACACCAGTCCAAATAGCCCTCATCAAAAACTCTACAAACAATGATTTGGGGAGAGCGTTGAGAACAGGGAACCCTCTTGCACTGTTGGTGGGCACGTAAATTGGTACCACCGCTACAGTGAACAGCATTGTGGCTCCTTAAGAAAGTAAAAATATAATCATCATATGACCTACTCCTGGGCATATGAACTACTCTATGCTGTATTAGTTATTCTGTTGTTGCTATAGAGGTCATCGGATATTTTACATAGATATCGCTGACAAATAAAAACAGTTTAATTCTTCTTTTCCAAACTGGATAACTTCTCTATCATTTTCTAATATGACTTCATGGACAGAAATTCAATATAATGAGAGTAGACATCTTTTTGTTGATTCTGATCTTAGAAGTAAGCACTCAGTTTTCCACCATAAAGTGTGAGTTAGTTATACAGTTTATTACCTTCATCAGGTAGAGGAAGTTTTTTTTTTTTTTCTACCTTGCTAAGAGATTTTTTTTTTTTTTTTTTACAGAATGTTCTCAGTCACTCAGTTGTGTCCAGCTCTTTGCAACCCCGTGGAGTGTAGCTCAACAGGCTCCTGTGGCCTTGGGGATTCTCCAGGCAAGAATACTGAAGTGGGTTGCCATGCCCTCCTACAGTGGATCTTCACTACTCAGGAATAGTATTAGATTTGATCAATTTTTTTTCAGCATTTATCGAGATGACCCTATTGTGTTTCACTTTTAGTTCGTTAGCAAGTTGAATTACACTGATTGATTTTCAAATGTTTAACAACTTCTGCATTCTTAGGGGGACAAAAATCAATAAATTATGCTGTGTCCTACTTTGTATATATTGCTGTAGTCTGTCCTTCATTCTGTACACTTTCTCTTGCTACCTCTTCAAGTGCGTAATTTTCTCCTGTTGCCCCGTATAATCTGTCATTTATTCTATCCACAGTGTTTGTCATCTGACTCTATAGTTTTCATATATATAAAATGAAATTGGGCCTATTTTATGATTTTCATGTCTATACTTAATTTTACAACATACAAAACACAGTTATTCCAAGTATTTTAATGTCTCTGTCCACAATTTCTAAAATCTATGCCACTTCTGGGTCAGTTTGATTTCTCAAGGAATATTTAATGTGATTTTTCTTACTTTAGTGAGATAAATATCTTTTTAATGTGGTTATGGGCTACTGCCATATCTTTCTTGTCAATTGGCTGCTCATGTCTTTTAAACATGTCTTAATAAAGTTAAAGGCCAGTGGTATATCTTTCTTATCAGCTGTTGGCTCACGTCTTTTTCACATTTTTCTATTATGTCTTAGGTTCTTTGTTCTAAAAATTTTAAGAGTCAACCTTTGAATTTGTTTATGGTGTGCTTTGTTCTACCTGGTAAAAATATAAGCAGTGTGATGCATCCTGGGTGAATAAGCAACCACTGGACACCAGGATGTGAGCACTTCACAGGAAACCCAGGAAATCCCACTAAGTCAACAAACTGTGTCCCCAGGCGCACACCTCAGCCTGGCTGACCCTGTTTGTCAATTAGGAATACAAGGACTGTGGCGAAGCACACAACTCATTCCCCTTTCCTTCAGAGCCAACCAACTCAATGAGAGACCTTGGGAACTAGATGGGCAGGACATAATTACTCAGTGTTTCCTCAAGTAAGCTGGAAGCTTCTGGTAGCCATTCATGGAAATGAATTCCACCATGGTCTCGACTGTAAGGTAAGCTCCAGTGGAGGTGCCAGCAGGAAAACAAGATGAGAAAAAAGATTTGTGATGGCACATGTTGAGAAGACCTTTGCACAAGAGGCTCGTGCACCTCTGGTCAAGGACCACCCCTTCATGGGAATACTAATCAGTCACAGGTGTTCATTTCCTTCTTGGGATCACCCAGCACAATCTGAAGCATGCATTTATCTGCCTCATCCCCATCACCTGTTAAAACCCAAACCTGGGTAGTACACCTAGTGAGGTGACCATGAGTCCTAGACTTGAAGCAAGACAGCTCCAAGTGGAGCAAGGGCAAGTGTATTCAGTGCAGTCTCACAGTCTGAAGACAGGGGTTTCAGACTGGAAACTAGAAAACTGAGGAGAGCTATGTGAACACTGAGAAAAGGAGGTGGGATGGGAAAGGTTTCTGGTAGGTGGTCCAGAATTAAATGGTCTTCAAGGTGCTTTAAGACCACCTTGTAGGAGGAAAGTGGAATGATCCTCATTTCCACAGATACTGCAGTACAGCCTAATTACCATGGAGGGATTTTAGGCAAGATATTAAAAACTAGATAATGGTGAAAGGTGAGGGAGAACAGAATGAAAGCCTGAATAGTGTGGCTGTGAGGCAAGGTTTGGAGGAGATACACTCTCCCTGCCATGTGACCCATCAGAGTTGACTTAGAGAGATGAGAATGGCAGGCAAGTTTGAAGGGCTCTTAAGGGGAATAAAGATGCCCCATTTCTCCCACCAAATCATTTGAGTTGCTCCCCATCCTCCCATAGAGGTGTCAGAATGGGGCTTTGGGATGTCAAGACTTACCCAGGGCAACCATTGGCTGGGGATGTGACTTGCTGACCTCATAAGGCATATGGGTGTGGGCCCCTGGGATGGGGTATATATAGGGGTGCTTGGGGGCTCTGGAGAAGACCACTGGGAGTCTTCAAAATGACTAAGTTGACTGGGAAGTCACAAGGCTCTACAGCAGTTATGGAACAGCCAACTCCAGATACCCAAGAGGAAAAGATGAAGACCTATCAACTGAGGTCCAAAAGATGTGTCAAGGTGAGTTGAACCCACCCAAGCTCCTCTTGCCCGTTGACACCACCACATAAGACCCCTTCCCCTGTCCTTGCCTGATATATTCCTCTTCTCTGCCCACATTCCCTTCTCCTGAAGCCATTGTTCCCACCCATCTTTTCCCTCTTCCCCAAACCAATGCTGTTCTGTACTCCCTCTCTTGATTTCTCCAGGTGGCCAGGGTAACCATGAGGGTGAATAAACCATCTGGTCCTGGAACTGTTGTTGTTATTGTTGGCTTGTTGGAAGATTTTTAACTACAGTTTAGATTTCCATGCTTGTGATGGGTCTGTTAAAATTATCTATTTCTTCCTGGTTCAGTTTTGCAAGGTTATAGTTTTCTAAGTATTTGTCCATTTATTCCAAGCTGTCCATTTTATTGTGATATAGATACTGATTGTATTCTCTTATGATCCTTTGTATTTCTGTGTTTTCTTTTGTGATTTCTCCATTTTTGTTGATTTGATTCTTCTCCCTTTCTTTCTTGATCAGTCAGGCTAATGGTTTGTCTATTTTGTTTATCTTCTCAAAGAACCAGCTTTCACTTCTGCTGATTTTTACTATAGTCTCTTTTGTTTCTTTTTCATTTATTTTTGCACAAATTTTTATGATTTCTTTCTGTGGGGAGCAAGCTCTGCCTATGGTAAAGGTCATGAGGAAGGAGGCTTGGCATATGCAAATGCGGGATCTAGCCTCAGGAACCCCCTGGAAATTCTCGAGCATCTACTGCCAAAACCAGAGCCTGCCTACTTTCTGCTTTGTGCTCTCACCTACATCTCTGACTTTATGGGGGGCTGTCCCCTACTACTTCTCTCTGAAAAAACAGCTCCAGTTAATAATTCCTGTGTGTGACAGTGTTTCAACCTACAAACTCCTTTGGAAGTCCTCTAGCCTGCCTGAATAGGTTTTTCCAGCCACATGTGATTGCTCAGAGCCTCCCAACTGTGAGAGGCATGAGATGTTCTAACCGTCTAAACACAGATTCCTTTGAGCAGTTAAAAGATTGATTAGAAATTGTATTGGTGAAGGGTTTTTCACTTGTTGGGCCAATGTTTGCTGCTAAGTCTCCATGTCCCTTACCTACTGTGTCCTTGGCAGTGTATTGATTGATATAATGGGTTTATAGAAATGTAAGTAGTAGCTTTAATGTTTGTAACCTTGGACCCTTGAGTTAATTCTTTTTCTTGTTATAATCCACCACACCTTTGCCCTATAGAAATGCAACTCCAATGCCTTTGGAGGGTGGCACCTGACTAATCACCTTTAGAGAAAAGTAAGTTTTCTGAAGAAAGGGTCTTAAAATGTTAACAGGCCTCTGGGCCAGAAGATGATGCAAATCACCTAAACTTTTGCATATGATAAGTTTGCAGGAAGAAAACCTAGCTTACTGCATGACTCTACCCCTTCCCCCATTATCCTCTATGCATAACTTAAGGTATAAAAACTACTTTGAAAAATAAAGTGCGGGGCCTTGTTCACTGAAGCTCGGTCTCCCCATATTGTTCTTTCTCTTACCTTCTGGCTGAATTATTCAGCCTCTTTTCTCCACTAAATGTTCTCATTGAGCCATCCTTATTTCAGCCTCTTTTCTTCACTGAATTTCCTCACTGAGCTATCCTCATTTTATTACTCTTTATATCTTTAATTAACCCCTAATTAATCGTTTCCTGACCCCGCCGATGCCGTCTCCGCTTTGAATACCCTGAATCAGCCGGAGCTGGACCCCGGCATCTTTCTTTCTACTAACACTGGGGTTCTTCACTTCTTTTTCTAGTTTCTTTAGGTGAAAAGTTAGGTCATTTATTTGATGTTTCTCTTGTTTCTTGAAGTAAGCTTGTATTGCTATGAACCTTCCCATTAGCACTGGTTTTACTGAATCCCATAGGTTTTGGGTTGTCGTGTTTTCATTTTCATTTGTTTCTATGCATCTTTTGATTTTTTTTTGTTATTTGTTGGTTATTCAGAAGTGTGTTGTTTAACCTCCATATATTTATATTTTTAATAGTTTTTTTCCCCCTGTAGTTAACATCTAATCTTACTCCATTGTGATCAGCAAAGATGCTTGAAATAATTTCTTTTTTTTTTTTTTTTTTTTACCAAGCCCAGATTTATGGCCCAGAATGTGACGTATCCTGGAGAATGTTCCATGTGCCCTTGAGAAAAAAGGGAAATTCATTGTTTTGGGGTGAAATGTCCTATAGATACCAATTATGTCTAACTGTTCCATTGTATCATTTAAAGTTTGTGTTTCCTTGGTAATTTTCTGTTTAGTTGATCTATCCATAGGTGTGAGTGGGGTATTAAAGTCACCCCTTATTATTGTGTTACTGTTAATTTCCCCATTCATACTTGTTAGCATTTGCCTTATGTATTGACATGCTCCTATGTTGGGTGCATATATCTTTATAATTGTTATATTTCTTCTTGGATTGATCCTTTGACCATTCAGATCAGATCAGATCAGTCGCTCAGTCGTGTCCGACTCTTTGCGACCCCATGAACCGCAGCACGCCAGGCCTCCCTGTCCATCACCAGCTCCCGGAGGTCACTCAGACTCACATTCATCGAGTCAGTGATGCCATCCAGCCATCTCATCCTCTGTCGTCCCCTTCTCCTCCTGCCCTCAATCCCTCCCAGCATCAGAGTCTTCTCCAATGAGTCAACTCTTCGCATGAGGTGGCCAAAGTACTGGAGTTTCAGCTTTAGCATCATTCCTTCCAAAGAAATCCCAGGGCTGATCTCCTTCAGAATGGACTGATTGGATCTCCTTTCAGTCCAAGGGACTCTCAAGAGTCTTCTCCAACACCACAGTTCAAAAGCATCAATTCTTCGGCTCTCAGCCTTCTTCACAGTCCAGCTCTCACATCCATACATGACCACAGGAAAGACCATAGCCTTGACTAGGCGAACCTTTGTTGGTAAAGTAATGTCTCTGCTTTTGAATATGACCATTATGTAGTGTCTTTCTTTGTCTCATTTCATGGCCTTTATTTCAAAGCCTGTTTTATCGATATGAGTGTTGCTATTCCTGCTTTGTTTTGGTCTCCATTTGTGTGAAATACCTTTTTCCAGCCCTTCATTTTCACTCTCTATGTGTCCCTTGGCTTGAAGTGGGTCTCTTATAGACAGCATATACAGGAGTCTGGTTTTGTAAACATTTTATAATACTTCCTTTCTCACCTATCTATTCATTTGTCCATCCCTCTATCTAACCATTAATCAATATTTTTCCTTGGTGCTTTTTGTGGGAGAGTGCAGACATCAGTATGTGTCTTCTTAAGTATTTCAACAAGCCTGCCATTAAGTAGTGAGCCATGTTTTTACAGCAATTTTCTTTGAATATTAACTTCACATACAATGAAATATAGCACTCTTTTCTTTTCCCAGTCATGTTACATTTTAATTGAAGTATAGTTGATTTAAAACGTTGTGTTAATTTCTGCTTTACAGCAAAGTGATTCAGTTATGCACATATATGTGTATGTATACATTGTGTGTGTGTGTGTGTGTGTGTGTATATATATATATATACATGTTCGTTTATTTAATCTTTTTTTTTTTTTTGGCTACACTGTGCAGCATGTGGAATTAGTTCCCTAACCAGGGATTGAATCTACATCCTCTGCAATGGAAGTGTGGATGGAGTCTTAAACACTGGACTTCCAGCGAGGTCCCATATATTTTTTTTTCCATTATGATTTATCATAGGATACTGAATATATTTCTCTGTGCTCTACAGTAGAAACTTGTCAATCCAGTCCATATACTATAGTTTTTATCTCTTAACCCCAGTCTTTACTCCATTGCTCCCCCAATTCTCTCAGTCTTGGAAACCACAAGTTTATTCTCTATGTCCATGAGTGTTTTTGTTTCGTACATGTGTTCATTTGTGCCATATCTTAGATCCCACATTTAAGTGATATCATTTGGTATTTTTCTTTCCCTGTGTGCCTCACTTCACTTAGTATGATCATCTCTCGGTCCATGCATGTTGACTCAAATGGCTTCATTGTTATAGCTGTACATATTCTTGTATCCCTTCAACAATACATAGAGGTACTCATCTGTGGTTGTTTTCCTGGATATATTATTACAACTTGTGTAGTACACCACTCTTGGGATTGTACATCCATTTCGAGTCTGTATTAGGATTTTGAATGTATATGTCAGTCACTTCAATTCAATCACTCAGTCTTGTCTGACTCTTTGGGACCCAATGGACTATAGCATGCCCCGCTTCCCTGTCAATCACCAAATCCTGGAGCTTGTGTCTCCTTCCTTCTCTATTTTATTGTAGTTCATATTTCTTGTTTGACAAAGCTGATGTACAGAGTTGCCTTTGGGTGCCGCTGTACTGATTCTTGCTGTCTTACACCAATACACAGAGACATTCAGCAGTGGTTATTTCTTCCGACCTACTCTCAGAAAGTGTGTAGTACATCACTCTTGCTAAGTCAGTCACTGTGGATTATGTATTTGACAGGTATTTCTGGGAATCCGTGAATTTCAGCCTTCCAATGTAAGCCCTCCTCTCACCTTTTCTAAGCATCAGGGAGTTCCCAGCACTGGGTGTCGATATTACCTCGCTCAGGGCACTCACTGCCAGCAGTACTGTCAGCTCCGTTTGAAAGGTAAATCATATAACCTCTCTCTAATCTTCCCTTCTTCACTGACTCTGATTATCACCACACTTATCTGTACCTCTGACAATGACAGTATTTCCTTGTTTCAATGCCTGAGTCATATTCCATCATGAACGAGTGTCCCATGCCTTGATTGATTCATGCCTCCATCCCTATATACTTTCTTTACTTTCATCTCTGGGCATTGGGAATGCTGCTGCATTGCATGCTCTGGAGCATGTGGTTTTCAAAATCCGTGTATTTCTGAAGCATCCTAGGAGTAGAGAGGCCTTGTCATACTTTCTGTCTCTTTTTTTTATAAAGGCACATGGACAGTGATCCTTATACTGGCTCCTCCCACTGATGTGTGTATGTGTTAGTTGCTCAGTTGTGTCCAACTCTTTGCAATCCCACAGACTGTAGCCTGCCAGGCACCTCTGTCCATAGGATTCTCCAGGCAAAAATACTGGAGTGGGTTTTCATGCCCTTCTCCCCTCCCAATGATATGCCCCTACTAATATAAAAGGATCCCCCTGACTAACGTTAATCTACCATTTCTGGTCTGGACTGTTTTCCATGGTGGCTTTTCCCACTGCTCAGAGTTGATGTCTCATGACAGTTTAGATTTCGAATCTCTGATAAGAAACCCCACTGAGCACTATTTATGGCCTTTTTGCTTTCTGAAAGCACTTTGAATTGTATTTACCTGTTGACGTTTTCTTCCAGACAGTGTCCCAGTTTTGTTTTGTGTGTGTGATTTTATTTATTTATTTATTTATTTTTGGGTGTGTGACCCCCTGACATGTTGAAGGATAGGTGTCATGTCGAGTCCAGTGGCCTTGTGAATATCAGATGTCCATCAGGGATAGTTTAAAGGCTGCAATTACAGAGAAAATCCTCCATGCTGCAAGGTTTCTTTATTTCCTCCTATTTTAGGATGGCCTGCGCTGCCTGAGAGTTGTTGTCAGGCCTGGTTGTACACGTGAGTAGAACAAGCCAGAGGATGCCACCAACGCTGGTGTCTCCTCACTCTTGGATTATTTTAAGTAAATGTTCCTATTCTATTGAAGCTGATTGACAAGGATGCATTTGTTTTACGTGAACAGATTTTTGTTCTGTGGCACTGAGAGTACTTGATGTATTCAGCTGTGCTTGTTTTCACCTACATGTTATTAGAACATGTTTCATCTACCACTCTTTGCAGCAGGTTTACGTGGATTCTGAATTCTATATGTATCTGTGGGAAGAAATTAATGCCAAGCTCCAGATGTATCCCTTCCAACCACTGGGGCCCTCTGTTATCCATAAGTTTCTTGCCAGGTTGGATGTCCACGTCATCTTTGTGGGGGTGCTCACTGCAGTGGATTTTTCTATCCCACCTCTCTGTTTCATCCCATGATGTTTCTTGGATCAATCCTCCCTCACTCAGTGTGATGATCTCTGGATTTATCTCTGTCTGTGAAGATGACCTACATTCTTATTTCAACCCTTGATTCAAAATTCATTCTAGACCTATATCACATTATCCATTCCTCTGTCCAAGTTAACTATCTTTACTTTAATCAATTCGATGTTCTGAATGGTGCCACAGGATCCGGTTTGGGGTATGTCGTGTTCGAAATCTGTTCATTTCTGAAATATTCCAGGAGAGGATCTGATTCATCATACTGTCTTTACATATATATACATATATATATATATATATATATATATATATACACATATATATATATATATATATTTTAAATTTCTTTCTCTCTCATGGGAACTGCACTTTTCTAGTCATGCTCATAGTGGCTCTTACCAGGTCCATCCCATCAGTGCCATAAAGTGTCCACTGTACCAGTGTTACTCCACCACTGATGCCAGGTTCAGCTTTTGACAGTGGCCTTGTCCCATGCTCAGGCAGAGGTGATAATGTCCTCATAAATTAGATGTTTGTATTGCTTAGAATTCATCCTATGTGCAAACCGCCATGTGCTTTTTTAAAGAAACACAGAATTGTGTTTACCTGTTCATATCCTCTTCCTGTTAGCTTCCCCTGTGTTTACTTGGGGGAAGTAACTGTGTTTTTCCCCCCATGTGAGCCCTGGCAATTTCTTAAGGGTGGGTATTGATTAGAGCTCAGCACTGTTGTGAATAGTGTGTCCATCAGCAGGCATTTTAAGGTTGCTGTTAGAGGAAATGTCCACAAGGCAGCAGCATTTCTTCATTTCCTCCTCTTATTAATATTGAAAGGTTGTTGTTGAATCACATGAAGACACCGGGATTCTTGGCCCCCAGAGGAGAAGAATTCAATCTGGGGCCAGAGACGAGGCTTGATCGCTCAGAGCTTTTGTGTAATAAAGTTTTATTAAAGTATAAAGGAGATAGAGAAAGCTTCTGACATAGGCATCAGAAGGGGGCAGAAAGAGTACCCCCTTGCTAGTGTTGACAATGAAGTTATATACTTTCCAATGAATCCAAAGAATGTCTGGAGGTTGTAAAGACCTCATCAGACCTACTCCCATAATTTACATTTTAACAGAATTAGCCAGAACGTTTAATCCAAAGACTGTACTCAGGCAGGATACATTATTGTTATATAATCCTAAGGAATGTAAAGAAAGAAAGAAAAAAAAAAGTTTGTCCTTTCTTCCTCCTTGAGAATTCCAGACCTTGGGGACCCCTAGACTCCTTATCAACCTGCCTAAGAAATGACTCTCTCAATATGGTAACAACAGCCTTTGGTTATCCCAGGAGTGGTTGTAAATGAGCGTAGAATGAGACACAAGATGTCACCATAAGTTTTTGTCTTTTTAGCCTTTGAGGTTTGTCTTTAAGTCAATCTTTATATCTTATTTAAGATTATTTACACCATTATAGTTGTTTCAGGAAAACAGTTTCTCATTCCTTTCCACAGATACCTGGATGTATTCAGCTGTGGTTATTGTCAGAGCTATCTTTTAGAATCCGTTGAGTACATGTCTCTTGATACAGGAGGTCCATGTGGATTATGAATTGCATAGACATTTGTGGGTACAGATTTATTCCAGCCTTCCCCTTTTGGCCTCTCACCCACCGACACCCTTTGCTAACCCTAATTTTCTTACCAGGAGTATAAGTCCACTTCAGTTTTGTTTGGGTACTCATCGCCATCAATATTTTTTTTAATCCTCTCTGGAAGGGATATGTTGTGATATCTCTTTAATCCGCCCTTCTTTACTTACTGTGATTCAGATTTCTGCATATCCCTGGAAATGGCATTTTTTTGCATTTTCATAATGTCAGAGTCATATTTCCTTGTGTTCCCTCTGTCCCATTTCTTTCTCTTCTGCACCCAATGATTCTCTTTCCTTTCATCTCTTGGGCATTATGAATGCTGCTGCAGTGCATGTTTGTGGGGGTGTGGGTGTGGGTATGGGCGTGTGTTTTCCTCGATCTGTTGATTTCTCAAATGCTCTGGGAGTGGAACTGCCATATGACATTATCTCTCATTCTGTGATTTCAAAGCCCTTTGACAATTATGCTCATAAAGGTTCCAACTACTTAACCTCCCACCAGCGGCATATAAGGGTCCCCTTTAGTAATATTGCTCTACTCCTCCTTGTCTGTAGACTTTTGGATAGTGGCCTTTTTGGTTTCTCAGTACTGATATCACGTTGCAGTGTAACTTTTCTAGTCACTGATAATAGTGCAAATGAAGCACATTTCCAGAGGTTTCCTTCTAAGCTTTGACTAAGTATTTATCTGTTGATGTTTACTCCCAGATCGTGTGGTTTGTTCTCAATTTTTTTTTTTCGGTGTGCTGCCAGGGTCCAGCCCTGGTAGATCTAGGGAATTCGAAGCGGGGATGGCATCGGTGAGGATCAGGAAACAATTGCTTAATTAAAAGTTAATTAAGGATATAAAGAGGGGTTAAATAAGGATAGCTCAGTGAGGAAATTCAGTGGAGAAAAGAGGCTGAATAATTCAGCCAGGTGAGAGAAAGAACGACATGGGGAGACCAAGCTTCAGTGAACAAGGCCCGCACTTTACTTTCCAAAGTAGTTTTTATACCTTAAGTTATGCATAGAGGATAATGGGGGAAGGGGTAGAGTCATGCAGTGAGCCAGGCTTTCTTCCTGCAAACTTATCATATGCAAAAGTTTAGGTGATTTGCATCATCTTCTGGCCCAGAGGCCTGTTAACATTTTAAGACCCTTTCTTCAGAAAACTTATTTTTCTCTAAAAGTGATTAGTCAGGGGCCACCCTCCAAAAGCATTAGATAAAGTTGCATTCCTATAGGGCACAGGTATGGTGGGCTATAACAAGAAAAAGAATTAACTCAAGGGTCCAAGGTTACAAACATTAAAGCTACTACTTACACCAATTATATTAATCAATACACTGCCAGGGACACAGCAGGTAAGGGATATGGAAACTTAGCAGCAAACATTGGCCCAACAAGTGAAAAACCCTTTCTAATCAATCTTTTAACTGGTCAAAGGAATCTGTATTCAGACAGTTTAGAACATCTCATGCCTCTCACAGTTGTGAATTAAAACACTCTTGTCACACCCAGGAACTTTATTAACTGGAGCTGTAACTTAACTCTTTTTCAGAGAGAGGTGGTGGGGGACAGCCCCCCATAAAGTCAGAGGTGTAGGTGAGAGCACAAAGCAGTAAAGTAGGCAGACTCTGGTTTTGGGGGTAGATGCTTGAGAATTTCCAGGGGGACTCCTGAGGCTAAATCACACCTTTGTTTATGCCGAGCCTCCTTTCTCATGACCTTTGCCACGGGCGGAGTTCCTCACGCTGGCTCCCGGCAGTGTGCCACCCGTGCCTGGCCATTTTGTAAGAGTAGGTGTCATTTAGAGCCCAGCCGCCTTGTCAGTGCCCATCAGCCCAAGGTTGCTGTTCCCAAATGTGGCCACGAGGTGGCAGCATTGCTTTGGGTTCTCCTCTTGTTACTATGGTAACTCCATCTTTAGAAGTATGAGCCATTTCTGCTTGTAAATAAGAGTGGCGGATTCATGTTGATGTATGGCAAAACCAATACAATATTGTAAAGTAATTAGCCTCCAATTAAAATAAATAAATTAAAAAATAAATAAATAAACTGTAAAAAAAAAAAAAGAGTAGTATGAGCTAGGGGAGCCCCCCAAAGCTTGTGTCTCCTTTCTTCTCAGTTTCATTGTAGTTCATATTTCTTGTTTGACCACGCTAATGTACAGAGTTGCCTTTGTTGTGGCTGCACCAATTCTTGCTCCCTTACACCCATACACAGAGGCATTCAGCAGTCGTTATTTCTGCTGACTTGCTCTCAGAAAGTGTGTAGTACATCACTCTTGCTAAATCAGTGTTTGCAATTATGTATTTGACAGGTTATTTGTGGGAATCCGTGAATTTCAGCCTTCCAATGTAAGCCTTCCTCTCACCAATCCCCTTTGCTAAACAGCAGGGTGTTCCCAGCACTGGATGTACATTTCACCTCCGTTGGGGTACTCACTGCCAGCGTCTTTCCCGTTTGAAAGGTAAATCCTATGACATAGCTCTAATCTGCCCTTCTTCACTGACTCTGATTATCACTACACTTGTCTGAACCTCTGACAATGACAGTGTATCCTTGTTTCAACGCCTGAGTCATATTCCATAATAAAGCCATATCCCATTCCTTGATCCACTCTTCATCCCTGTGTACTTTCTTCACTTTCATCTCTGGGTGTTGGGAATGCTGCTGCATTGCATGCTTTGGGGTGTGCGGTTTTAAAAATCTGTGTATTTCTGAAGTATCCTAGGAGTGGAGAGGCAATGTCATACCTTCAGTCTAACTTTTTTCTATAAAAGCAAATACACAGTGGTTTTTATACTGGCGCCTCACACTGACATGCTCCCTTTACTATAAAAGAATCCCCCTGACTAATGTTAATCTATCATTTCTGGTCTGCTCCGTTTTCCATGGTGCCCTTGTCCAGTGCTCAGAGTTGATGTCTTGTGGCAGTCTCGATTTTGTATCTCTGATAAGAAACCCTATGGAGTACTATTTATCGGCTTTTTGCTTTTTGAAAGCACTTTGAGTTGTATTTACCTGTTGATTTTTTCTTCCTGAGAGTGTCCCAGTTTTGGTTTGTGTGTGTGTGTGTGTGTGTGTGTGTGCGCGTGTGTTTATTTATTTAGTTTTTGTGTGTATGACCCTTGTCATGTTCAAGGGTAAGTGTCATGTCGAGTCCAGTGGCCTTGTGAATATCAGATGTCCATCAGCGACAGTTTTCATGCTGTGGTTATAGAGAAAAGCCTCCACCCTGGAAGTTGTCTTTATTCTGTCCTTTTTAGGATGGCCTCCACTGCCTGAGACTTTTAGTCAGGCCTGGCTGTACATTAGAGTAGAACAATCCAGAGGATGCCAGCAAACCTGGTGTCTGCTCACTCTCAGATTTTATTTTAAGTAAAAGTTCCTATTCTATTTAAGTTGATTGACAAAGATGCATTTGTTTTACCTGTACAGAGTCTTGTTCTGTGGCACTGAGAATACTAGATATTCAGCTGTGCTTGTTTTTACCTACATGTTATTAGAACGTGTTTCATCTACCACTCTTGCTGAAGTAGGTTTATGTGGATTCTGTATTGTATATGTATCTGTGAGAAGAAATTAATGCCAAGTTCCAGATGTATCCCATCCATCCAGCAGGGTCCTCCACTACCCATAAGTTTCTTGTCAGGTTGGATGTCCATGTCACCTTTGTGTGGGTGCTCACTGCTGTGAGTTTTTGTATCCCACCTCTCCATTGGATCCCATGGTGATTCTTGAATCAATCCCCTTTCACTTAGTGTGATGACCTCTGGATTTATCTCTATCTGTAAAGATGGCCTACATTCATATTTCAATCCTTGATTCAAAATTCATTCTAGACCTATATCGCATTTCTTTATGCATTGCTCTTTCCAGGTAGGCTATTTTTACTTTTGTCGCTTCAGTGTTCTGAGTGGTTCCACGGGACCTGGTTTGGGGTGTGTGGTGCTTGAACTCTGTTCATTTCTGAAATATTCCAGGAGAGGACCTGATTTATCATATGGTCTCTACCTCTTTATTTATTTATTTATTTATTTATTTATCTCTCATGGGAGTGCACTTTTCTAGTCATGCACGTAGTGGCTCTTCCCAGGTCCATCCCACCAGTACCCTAAAGCGTCCACTATAGTAATGTTACTCTATCATTGATGCCATGTGCAGCTTTTGACCGTGGCCTTTTTCCATTCTCAGGCAGAGGTGATAATGTACTCACAGCTTAATATTTGTGTCTCTTAGAATTCACCCAATGTGCAAATTGTCATATGCTTTTTTAAACAAACACAGAATTGTGTTTACCTGTTCATGTCCTCTTCCTTTTAGCTTTTCCTGTGTTTATTCTTTTCCCCTGTGTGAGCCCTGCCAATCTGTTAAGGGTGGGTATCAGTTGGAGCTCAGCACCCTTGTGAATAGTGTGGCCATCAGCAAGCGTTTTAAGGTTGCTGTTAAAGAAAATGTCCAAGATGAGGATGCATTTCTTCATCCCCCTCCTCTTGTTACTGTGGTAACAGCAACCTTTGCCATTATCCTGGGCCTGGTTGTAAATGAGAGTAAAATGAGACACAGGAAGTCACCAAAAGCTTTTGTCTCTTTAGTCTTTGAGATTTTTCTTTAAGTGAAACTTTGCTTCTTATTTAAGGGCATTTAAACCGTTGTAGTTTTTGCAGGGAAACAGTTTCTCATTCCTTTCCACAGATACCTGGAAGTATTCAACTGTGGTTATTGTCAAAGCTATGTTTTTAGAATCTGTTGAGCACGTCTCTTGCTACAAGAGGTCCATGTGTATTATGAATTTTTACTTAATATCATCTTACTCTGTGTAAATAACTACTTTTAACATTTCTTACAGACCAGATATCTGCTAAGAATAAATTCCCTAACTTTTTGTTCACTTGAGAATATCTGCTACTGCTGCTGCCAAGTCATTTCAATCATGTCCGACTCTGTGTGACCCCATAGACAGCAGCCCACTAGGCCCCTCTGTCCCTGGGATTCTCCAGGCAAGAATACTGGAGTAGGTTGCCATTTCCTTCTCCAATGCATCCATGCATGCTAAGTCACTTTAGTCGTGTCTGACTCTGTGCGACCCTGTGGACAGTAGCCCACCAGGCTCCTCTGTCCATGGAATTCTCCAGGCAAGAATACTGGCGTGGGTTGCCATTTCCTTCTCCAATGAGAATATCTGCTGCTGCTAAGTCGCTTCAGTCGTGTCTGACTCTGTGTGACCCCATGGACTGCAGCCTACCAGGCTTCTCCATCCATGGGATTCTCCAGGCAAGAACACTGGAGTGGGTTGCCATTTCCTTCTCCAATGCATGAAAGTGGAAAGTGAAAGTGAAGTCGCTCAGTCATGTCTGACTCTTAGCGACCCCATGGACTGCAGCCTACCAGGCTCCTCCATCCATGGGATTTTCCAGGCAACAGTACTGGAGTGAGGTGCCATTGCCTTCTCCCATTGAGAATATCTACTTGTCCTTTATTTTTGAAGGATAATATTCCTGAACATAGAAGCTAAGTTCAGTAGTTTTTTTAAACAAAACTTTTATTTATTGACATGTTGTTCATGTAGCATGAATTTACCAGTTGAAGTGTATAATTCATTGATTTGTAAATTC
This sequence comes from Tragelaphus eurycerus, assembly GCA_935064755.1. NCBI lineage: Eukaryota > Metazoa > Chordata > Mammalia > Artiodactyla > Bovidae > Tragelaphus > Tragelaphus eurycerus. Next base: position 164,816 of record CAKXYN010000356.1, on the reverse strand, counting down.
TTCATAGGTTGCATAACCATAACCATTACCTCAATCTAGAATGTTTTCATCACCTCAAAGGGAAATACTGTCCAGTTGTCAGACATTTTCCATTTCCCCCTTCATCTGGATCCTGGCATCTACTCCTCTATTTTCCATCTTTGGAGAATTACCTAATCTGGAACAAATTCATTCATATGAATGGAATAATGCAATATGTAGCCATTTGTCCCTGGCTTCTTTTAATTAACATAATCATTTCAGAGCTATAGCATGTATTATACCTCCATTTATTTGATGGCCAAATAATATTGCCTTGCATGTTTTATTTATTCGATCACCAGCTAATGGACATTTCAGTCATTTCAACTGTTTTTACTTTTTAAAATTTATTTCTGAATGTGGACTAGAAATTAGATGACATTTAAAAATCATTGTTAACTTTGTCAGCATGATAGCAGTAAGAAAATACTTGTGTGTTTTAAGAGATGTAGATGGAAGTTTGTAAAATCATATAAGGTCTGGAATTTGCTTTAAAATAGCTACAAAATAAAGAGAAAAATGGACTTATAAAAAATAAATAAGACTTTATTTTCAATTTAATAACTTTAAATGTTTTAATTTAATGGCTTTTAAATAAAATGTAAATACATTTTTAATATAATGGCTTTACAGAATTTTCTTGTATTCTCGCAAACCTCAACATGAATTAGCCACTTGAACTTTCCATGCATCTCCCTGCCCATCCCACCTCTCTAGGGGGACACAGAACCCCTGTTTGAGTTTCCTGAGACATTCTGCAAATTCCTACTGGCTCTCTATTTTACATATGGTAATGTAAGTTTACATGTTACTCTCTCCATACATCTCACCCTCTCCTTCCCTCTCCCCATGTCCATTATTCTGTTCTCTATGTCTATTTCTCATTTGCAGCCCTGTAAATAAATTCTTCAGTACAATCTTTCTAGATTCCGCTTATATGCGTCTCAGGACTGGAAAAGGTCAGTTTTCATTCCAATCCCCAAAAAAAGCAATGCCAAAGAATGCTCAAACTACCGCACAATTGCACTCATCTCACACGCTAGTAAAGTAATGCTCAAAATTCTCCAAGACAGGCTTCAGCAATATGTGAACCGTGAACTTCCTGATGTTCAAGCTGGTTTTAGAAAAGGCAGAGGAACCAGAGATCAAATTGCCAACATCCTCTGGATCATGGAAAAAGCAAGAGAGTTCCAGAAAAACATCTATTTCTGCTTTATTGACTATGCCAAAGCCTTTGACTGTGTGGCTCACAATAAACTGTGGAAAATTCTGAAAGAGATGGGAATACCAGACCACCTGACCTGGCTCTTGAGAAATTTGTATGCAGGTCAGGAAGCAACAGTTAGAACTGGACATGGAACAACAGACTGGTTCCAAATAGGAAAAGGAGTACGTCAAGGCTGTATATTGTATATGCAGAGTACATCATGAGAAACGCTGGACTGAAAGAAACACAAGTTGGAATCAAGATTGCTGGGAGAAATATCAATAACCTCAGATATGCAGATGACACCACCCTTATGGCAGAAAGTGAAGAGGAACTAAAAAGCCTCTTGATGAAAGTGAAAGTGGAGAGTGAAAAGGTTGGCTTAAAGCTCAACATTCAGAAAACGAAGATCATGGCATCTGGTCCCATCACTACATGGGAAATAGATGGAGAAACAGTGGAAACAGTGTCAGACTTTATTTTTCTGGGCTCCAAAATCACTGCAGATGGTGACTGCAGCCATGAAATTAAAAGACGCTTACTCCTTGGAAGGAAAGTTATGACCAACCTAGATAGCATATTCAAAAGCAGAGACATCACTTTGCCAACAAAGGTTCGCCTAGTCAAGGCTATGGTCTTTCCTGTGGTCATGTATGGATGTGAGAGCTGGACTGTGAAGAAGGCTGAGCGCCGAAGATTTGATGCTTTTGAACTGTGGTGTTGGAGAAGACTCTTGAGAGTCCCTTGGACTGCAAGAAGATCCAACCAGTCCATTCTGAAGGAGATCAATCCTGGAATTTCTTTGGAAGGAATGATGCTAAAGCTGAAACTCCAGTATTTTGGCCACCTCATGCGAAGAGTTGACTCATTGGAGAAGACTCTGATGCTGGGAGGGATTGAGGGCAGGAGGAGAAGGGGACGACAGAGGATGAGATGGCTGGATGGCATCACTGACTTGATGGGTGTGAGTCTGGGTGACCTCCGAGAGCTGGTGATGGACAGGGAGGCCTTGCATGCTGCGGTTCATGGGGTCGCAAAGAGTCGGACACGACTGAGCGACTGATCTGATCTGATCTGAGAAGTCATTTCATATTTTTTCTTGTGTCCTAGGTCAAGGATCAGGGGTTGGTAAACGACAGCCTGTGGGCCAGATCCTACCTGTTGTGGGCCTACATTTGTGTAGAACTAAGAATGGTTTTCACATTTTTAAATGGTTTCCCTGGGACGATCCAGAGGGATGGTATGGGGAGGGAGGAGGGAAGAGGGTGCAGGATGGGGAACACATGTATACCTGTGGCAGACTCATTTTGATACATGGCAAAACCAATACAATACTGTAAAGTTAAATAAAATAAAAATAAAATTAAAAAAAATAAATGGTTTCCCTGTATCAAAAGAAGAACAGTATTTAATGATGTGAAAATTACATGAAATGCAAATTTGTGTCCATAAATAAAGTTATATAGGCACACAGCCACACCCATTATGTGTCGCCTGTGGCTGCTTTGTCCATACAATGTGAGAGTTGAGTGTTTGCTGCAGAGACAAGACTTCACCATAAACAGCCTTTACTGCTTTCCCTTGAACCACATAGCTTCCATGTTCATTTCAATGTTAAATGAAATAGTTTTCCCCTTAAGAGTCTATGATCCTGCCCCGTTTTATTTCCTTTACATATATATATATATATATATGTGTGTGTGTGTGTGTGTATCAGAGATCAGAGATCAGTCGCTCAGTCTTGTCCGACTCTGCGACCCCATGAACTGCAGCACGCCAGGCCTCCCTGTCCATCACCAGCTCCCGGAGGTCACTCAGACTCGCATCCATCGAGTCAGTGATGCCATCCAGTCATCTCATCCTCTGTCGTCCCCTTCTCCTCTTGCCCTCAATCCCTCCCAGCATCAGAGTCTTCTCCAATGAGTCAACTCTTCGCATGAGGTGGCCAAAATACTGGAGTTTCAGCTTTAGCATCATTCCTTCCAAAGAAATCCCAGGGCTGATCTCCTTCAGAATGGACTGGTTGGATCTCCTCGCAGTCCAAGGGACTCTCAAGAGTCTTCTCCAACACCACAGTTCAAAAGCATCAATTCTTCGGCACTCAGCCTTCTTCACAGTCCAGCTCTCACATTCATACATGACCACAGGAAAGACCATAGCTTTGACTAGGCGAACCTTTGTTGGCACAGTAATGTCTCTGCTTTTCAGTATGCTATCTAGGTTGGTCATAACTTTCCTTCCAAGGAGTAAGCGTCTTTTAATTTCATGGCTGCAGTCACCATCTGTATTGATTTTGGAGCCCAGAAAAATAAAGTCTGACACTGTTTCCACTGTTTCTCCATCTATTTCCCATGTAGTGATGGGACCAGATGCCATGATCTTGGTTTTCTGAAAAAGATGGGAATACCAGACCACCTGATCTGCCTCTTGAGAAATCTGTATGCAGCTCAGGAAGCAACAGTTAGAACTGGTCATGGAACAACAGACTGGTTCCAAATAGGAAAAGGAGTACGTCAAGGCTGCATATTGTCACCATGTTTATTTAACTTATATGCAGAGTACATCATGAGAAATGCTGGACTGGAAGAAACACAAGCTGGAATCAAGATTGCTGGGAGAAATATCAATAACCTCAGATATGCAGATGACACCACCCTTATGGCAGAAAGTGAAGAGGGGCGAAAAAGCCTCTTGATGAGAGTGAAAGTGGAGAGTGAAAAGGTTGGCTTAAAGCTCAACATTCAGAAAACTCAATAAATGGGCAGATCTAAATGGACAGTTTTCCAAAGAAGACATGCAGATGGCCAACGAACACTTGAAAAGATGCTCAACATCACTAGTTACCAGAGAAATGCAAATCAAAACTACAATGAGGTATTACTTCACACCAGTCCGAACAGCCATCATCAAAAACTCTACAAACAATGATTTGGAGAGAGCGTTGAGAACAGGGAATCCTCTTGCATTGTCAGAGGGCATGTAAATTGGTACCACCGCTATGGTGAACTCTATGGCAGCTCCTTAGAAAACAAAAATACAATCACCGTATGGCCTACTCCTCGGCATTTTCCTGGAGAAAACCTTAATTCAAAAAGATGCATGCACCTCAGTGTTCACTGCATCACTATTTACCATAGCCATGATATGCAATATTGTTTTTAATTATAGCAGAAATGGGAAAAACAAAACAACCTTGAAGCAAACAGTCTCTAAACAGGGAGTCAAATTACTAGGTCTTTGTAAAAGCAGAGACGTAAAGATAATAAACAAAGCAAGAATCACGTATCAAAACCAAGTTCTGTGTTAACATTCTAATAAGAGAAAATATGATTTTATAATAAAAGAACTAGCACACCCTCATCTTTTTATCTCCCTGTCCCAGGAACTCAGAATTCTGAGCCAATGTTAAATGAGATCATGGGTGATTTTGTTCTTTCTTTGGACTTTTCTACCAACTTTATATTTTCTGTTATGAGCATATATTAATTTTTAACAAAGTTATACAGTATCATTTTCAGCATGTAAAGAATACATCTGGATTTTATACATTCACAATGATTCTTCTATTTCTCTGCAAGATGGCAGCATAAGCACAATAAATATTTATTCATACACACATACAGAGAAGGCAAAGGCGACCCATTCCAGTACTCTTGCCTGGAAAATCCCATGGACGGAGGAGCCTGGTAGGCTGCAGTCCATGGGATTGCAAAGAGTTGGACACGGCTGAGCGACTTCACTTTCACTTTTCACTTCCATGCATTGGAGAAGGAAATGGCAACCCACTCCAATGTTCTTGCCTGAAGAATCCCATGGACAGGGGAGCCTGGTGGGCTGACATCCATGGAGTCACACAGAGTCGGACACGACTGAAGTGACACAGCAGCAGCAGCAGCATACACACATATACATATGAGTGAATACATTTGGATTTTATAAATTACATTCATTAGCATATTTGTTTCTCCTCAAAAGGTCATCATATGCACAGTAAATATTTATTTTTACCCACATACACATATGAGCTATTTCAAATCCTGAAAGATGATGCCGTGAAAGTGCTGCACTCAATATGCCAGCAACTTTGGGAAACTCAGCAGTGGCCACAGGACTGGAAAAGGTCAGTTTTCATTCCAATCCAAAAGAAAAGCAATGCCAAAGAATGCTCAAACTACCACACAATTGCACTCATCTCACACGCTAGTAAAGTAATGCTCAAAATTCTCCAAGCCAGACCTCAGCAATACGTGAACCGTGAACTTCCTGATGTTCAAGCTGGTTTTAGAAAAGGCAGAGGAACCAGAGATCAAATTGCCAACATCCTCTGGATCATGGAAAAAGCAAGAGAGTTCCAGAAAAACATCTATTTCTGCTTTATTGACTATGCCAAAGCCTTTGACTGTGTGGCTCACAATAAACTGTGGAAAATTCTGAAAGAGATGGGAATACCAGACCACCTGACCTGGCTCTTGAGAAATTTGTATGCAGGTCAGGAAGCAACAGTTAGAACTGGACATGGAACAACAGACTGGTTCCAAATAGGAAAAGGAGTCCATCAAGGCTGTATATTGTCACCCTGCTTATTTAACTTATATGCAGAGTACATCATGAGAAACGCTGGACTGGAAGAAGCACAAGCTGAAATCAAGATTGCCAGGAGAAATATCAATAACCTCAGATATGCAGATGACACCACTCTTATGGCAGAAAGTGAAGAGGAACTAAAAAGCCTCTTGATGAAAGTGAAAGTGGAGAGTGAAAAAGTTGGCTTAAAGCTCAACATTCAGAAAATGAAGATCATGGCATCCAGGCACATCACTTCATGGGAAATAGATGGGGAAACAGTGGAAACAGTGTCAGACTTTATTTTTTGGGCTCAAAAATCACTGCAGATGGCAACTGCAGCCGTGAAATTAAAAGACACTTACTCCTTGGGAGGAAAGTTATGACCAACCTAGATAACATATTCAAAAGCAGAGACATTACTTTGCCAACAAAGGATCGTCTAGTCAAGGCTATGGTTTTTCCTGTGGTCATGTATGGATGTGAGAGTTGGACTGTGAAGAAAGTTGAGCACCGAAGAATTGATGGTTTTGAACTGTGGTGTTGGAGAAGACTCTTGAGAGTCCCTTGGACTGCAAGGAGATCCAACCAGTGCATTCTGAAGGAGATCAGCCTTGGGATTTCTTTGGAAGGAATGATGCTAAAGCTGAAACTTTAGTACTTTGGCCACCTCATGCGAAGAGTTGACTCATTGGAGAAGACTGATGCTGGGAGGGATTGGAGGCAGGAGGAGAAGGGGACGACAGAGGATGAGATGGCTGGATGGCATCACTGACATGAGTGGATGGAAGTGAGTCTGAGTGACCTCCGGGAGTTGGTGATGGACAGGGAGGCCTGGCGTGCTGCGATTCATGGGGTCACAAAGAGTCAGACACAACTGAGCGACTGAACTGAACTGATACATATGAGAGAATACATTCAGTTTTCTAAAATATTATTTTATTTTTTAACTTAACAATATTTTATTGGTTTTGCCATATATCAGAATGAATCCGCAACAGGTATACATGTGTTCCCCATCCTGAACCCTCCTCTCTCCTCCCTCCCATACCATCCCTCTGGGTCATTCCAGCCCCAAGCATCCAGTATCATGCATCGAACCTGGACTGGCAACTCATTTCATATGTATTATACATGTTTCAATGCCATTCTCCCAAACCATCCCACCCTCTCCCTCTCCCACAGATTCCAAAAGACTGTTCTATACATTCAGATTTTATGAAGTAAATTCATAAGCATCCTTCTATTTCTCAATGAGAGGGCAGCTAAATATTTATTCATACCCACACACTTTCGCCACCTGATGTGAAGAACTGACTCACTGGAAAAGTCCCTGATGCTGGGAAAGATTGAATACCGGAGGAGAAGGGGATGACAGATGATGAGGTGGCTGGATGCCATCATGGACTCAATGGACATGAGTTTGAATAAGCTCCGGGAGTTGGTGATGGACAGGGAAGCCTGGTGTGCTGCAGTCTATGGGGTCACAAAGAGACAGACACGACTGAGCAACTAACATATACATATGAACTGACATATACATATGAGAGAACACATCTGGATTTTATAAATTACATTCATAAGCATTCTTCACGAAAGGGCAGCATAAACACCATAAATATTTATTCATACACACATATACATATGAGAGAATACATCTGGATTTTATAAATTATACTCATTAACATTTTTCTATTTCTCCATGAGAGGGCAGCATAAGCACAAATATTGATTCATACACATATATACTCTACAGAGTCCCTTGATCTGCAAGGAAATCAAATCAGTCAATCCTAAGGGAAATCAGTCCTGAATATACATCGGAAGGACTGATGCTGAAGCTGAAAATCCAATGCTTTGGCCACATGATGCAAAGAACTAAGTAGTTCTTTGACTGAATGCAAACTAGTACAGCCACTGCAGAGAACAGTGAGGAGATTTCTAAAAAAACCTGGAAATAGAATTGCCATACGACATAAACACTGAGGAAACTAGAATTGAAACAGACATGTGTACCTCATTGTTAATTGAAGCACTGTTTACAATAGCCAGGACATGGAAGCAACCTAGATGTCCTTTGGCAGACAAATGGATAAGAAAGCTAAGGTACATATACACAATAAAATATTACTCAGCAATTAAAAAGAATGCATTTGAATTAGTTCTAATGAGGTGGATGAAACTGGAGCCTATTTTACAGAGTTAAGTAAGTCAGAAAGAAAAACACCAATAGAGTATATTAACGCATATATATGGGATAGATGGTAACCATGTCCATATATGCGAGACAGCAAAACAGACACATAGAAACAGACTTTTGGACTCTGTGGGAGAAGGCCAGGGTGAGATAACCTGAGAGACTAGCACTGAAACATGTATATTACGATATGTGAAATAGATCACCCATCCAACTTTGATGCATGACATAGGGCACTCAAAGCCAGTGCACTAGGAAAACCCTGAGGGATGGGATGGGGAGAGAAGTGGTCGGGGTTTCAGGATGGGGAAGACATGTACACCCATGGCTGATTCAACTCAATATATGGCAAAACCCACCAAAACGCTGCAAAGTAAATAGCCTCCAATTAAAATAAATACATTAATTTGAAAGAAAAAGACCCATGTACATGCTGTCTACAGAGAAGGCAATGGCACCCCACTCCAGCACTCTTGCTTGGGAAATCCCATGGACGGAGGAGCCTGTTAGGCTGCAATCCATGGGGTGGCTAAGAGTCAGATAGGACTGACTGACTTCACTTTCACTTTTCACTTTCATGCATTGGAGAAGAAAATTGCAACTCACTCCAGTGTTCTTGCCTGGAGAATCCCAGGGACGGGGGAGCCTGGTGGGCTGCCGTCTATGGGGTCGCACAGAGTTGGACACGACTGAAGTGACTTAGCATAGCATACACGCTGTCTACAAGAAACCCACTTCAGACCTAAAGACACATATAGACTGAAAGTCACAGGATGGAAAAATATATGCCATGCAAATGGGAATCAAAAGAAAGATGGAATAGCAATCCTCATATCATACCTTAAACTAAAGAAGATTACAATAGATAAGGAAGGACACTACATAGTGATGAAGGGATCAATACAAGATGAAGACATAGCAATTATAAACATCTATGCCCCCAACACAGGAGCACCTCAATACATAAGACAAACACTAACAGACATTAAAAGAGAAACTGACAGTAAAACAATCATAGTCAACTTTAACACCCCACTCACACCAATGGACAGATCATCAAAACAGAAAATTAATACAGAAACACATCTCTTAAATGACACATGAGATGAATCTCATTGATATCTTGAGGACATGCCATCCAAATGGAGAATACACCTTCTTCTCAAGTGCACATGGAACATTCTCCAGGATAGACCACATCTTGGGTCCCAAATCAAACCTCAGTAAAATTAACAAAATTGAACTTGTATCAAGCATCTTCTCTGACCACAGCACTATGAGACTAGATGTCAATTAGAAGAAAAAAAAACTGTAAGAAACACAAACACGTGGAGATTAAACAACATGTTTCTAAATAAGCAACAGGTTACTGAAGAAATAAAAATGGAAATCGAAAACCTTCTAGGAAAAAATGACAATGAAAACATGACAACTCAAAACCTATGGGATGCAGGAAAAGCAGTTCTAAGAGGGAAGTTTGTAGCAATACAATCCTAACTCAAGAAACAAGAAAAGCATCGGGGTGTCTGAATAGAGACCAGGCAGGGTGGATTATTGGGGGTTCCTGTGACCAGTGATGGGCTGGTCATTGGGGTGTTTGAGTGGAGACAGTGGTGGGTGGATTACTGGGTTTCCATGAGCAGCATCACCTAGTGCCTGAATCAGCGTCACGCAGTGAGTGGATAGTCTGATTGCAGTCAGACCTAGTGCTCCCACCACCCCCTCGGCCAAGGGCATGGGAAGCCTGTGGCCCCTGCTCACACCCCACGGAGACACAGCATGTCCCCAAAGATGTTCTTGATGCAGCTCATCAGGTACTCATGCAGGTCCTCCATCACACCCTCGAAGTTCCTGCATGCCAGGATAACCACTTCCTGGGGTGGTTCTCCAGCCACTCTAAGATCTCTGTGAGCATGTCCTGGGTGAGGATGGGGTGAAGGGCCTTGTAGTGAGAGACAGAGGGTCATGGGTGGGGAATTCCCCCAGCACAGCCACTCTACAGACGGGTTGGGGTGTCCTGACACACAAAGACATAAAGCATGGCACCTGTCCCAAGGGACCCAGCCTCTCTTGAGTGGCAGTGGGGAGCCGTGGCATTACTCTCATGTGCTGGTGTGTGTGTGTGTGTATGTACATGCTCCAGTAGGTACAGGTGCACACACAGGTGTGCATGTGTTCAGGGTCTGTGTGCACGGATATGCATGTGTGTGTGCATGCACAGCAGCAGAGAGCAGTGCTTATAATATTGTGTGGAGTCTGTACTCCAGGGAGCGTGCGAGGCCAGCAGGGTACATACACACTGAGGCCCAGGACAGAACCTCCAGACACCAAGGGTCATTAGGTTCTGTGGTGGGGGCACTGGGGGCCGAGGCCAGACTGAGACATTAAGTGACTTGGCCAGCAGCCGAGAGAATGGACTGGACACCCCAAAACTGGACACAGGGAAAGATGTGTCAGGGACCTGCTATAGCCAAATTCTGGGAGACACCCCAGAGGCCAGGGGTGCAGGTGTGAGTTAAGAAACACACGTTGGTCGGGAATTCTGAGTGACTGATGCCAGAGGTCAGCCCTCTCATGGCTGGAGTGGATGTGTGTCTGTCCCATTAGAGGTCAGTGTCTTCTAATGGGAGTGGACCTGTGTTGTCCCCTTAGAGGTCAGCCTCTCCTGCCTGGAGTGACTGTGTGTCCGTCTGAGTGGATGTGTGTCCGTCCCCTTAGAGGTCAGCATCTTCTAACTGGAGTGAACCTGTGTTGTCCCCTTATAGATCAACCTCTCCTGCCTGGAGTGACCATATGTCCATCTGAGTGGACATGTGCCCATCCCCTCAGAGGCCCTCTCCCTCCTGCCTGGACCAGACGTGGTGTCCCTGGTTGGCAGACCCACCCCATCCGTACCCCTGCCCCACCCCCACCTCCACAAGGGCCATCGTGTATACCATGTGGCCCTCAGCACCTGCACACAGAAGTTGGTCATCTGTGCTGGGCACAGAGGGTGGCCTCCCCACTGAGGGGCTGGGCATGCACTGAGGATGCCCAAATGAGGGCCACATTGGCCACTGTGAAATCAACCATGTTGGTACTGCTGGGATTGAGGCACTGCTTCTGGGAACAGGGTCCCCAGGGTCGCTGGTCACATGGAGCACAGAGCCCGGGTCGAGATTGTGGTCTTGGGGAGGTGTTCCTGCAGAGTCCAGCCTCACGCTCCTTCAGGCAGTCCCTGGGTGGAAGCTCCCTGTGGGTTCAACGCCAAGGCTCCATGACACCAAAGCTGGACTCTTGGACATGAGGACACACTAGACACACAGAGGTCTGTGCCCACCCCCACAAACAGCACTAGGAAAGGCAAGAAGGAATCAAGGGATGAGAATGAAAGGACGAAACATCTGTCCACCACAGAAATAAGACAGGAAAAAGCAAAAAATAACTTTAACGTAAATTGGAAAGTGAAAGTTGCTCAATTGTTTCCAACTCATTTCAATCCGGTGGACTATAGCCCACCAGACCCCTCTGTCCATGGAATTATCCAGGCAAGATTACTGGAGTGGGTTGCCTTTCCCTTCTCCAGATCTTCACAACCTAGGATCGAATCCACATCACCCTCATTGCAAGCACATTCTTTACCAACTAGCCACCAGGGAAGCCCTAATATAAATTTGTAGCAGAAAATGTACTGTGTTCTCTACAAGGAGTCATTATGGAAAAAGAAAAAAACATAAGGATAAAAAAGTGGGGAAGAAAATAATAGATTCTCTCTATCCAAAGTAAAAGAAAAAGTAAAAAACTAATATTAACATAAACTAGTGGCAGAAAATGGTACTGTGTTCTCTACACAGAGTCATAATGGAAAAAGAAAAAGATATAAGGATAAAAAATTGGAAAGGATGTCACAGCCCCACCACCACCACCAAATCCAAATTAAAAGAAAAAAACAAAGACTCATATGAGTATTGTCAGCTATTGTCAGGCACTTGCCATCCACCTCTACAAGGATTAAATGAAGTGCTACTGCAGCCGCTGATCTTAAACACCCCCTGAAAAACCACCACCTGTGCCCCCCGCCCCGCACACACCCAGGTGTCTTTGGGAGCCATACTACTTGAGACCACGGCACCGAGGTCCCCCAGTATGGAGGGGACCCTGCCCTGGAGGGACGCAGAAGAGAGGGACCCAGCACCAAGGGACCCTCCGAGCAGAGGGACCCCAGTCCTGCAGGACTCCCGGGCTCTGGTGGACCCCCTCCTGCTTGCTCCCTTCTCTGGGTGTGAGCTCTTTTTTTTTTCCATTGGTTAGAATCCCAATCTTATTTTCTTTTTTTAAATTAAATTTAATTTTATTTTTTAACTTTACAATATTGTATTGGTTTTGCCATATATCAAAATGGGTCTGCCACAGGTATACATGTGTTCCCCATCTTGAACCCTCCTCCCACCTCCCTCTCCATACCATCCCTCTGGGTCTTCCCAGTGCACCAGCCCCAAGCATCCAGTATCGTGCATCGAACCTGGACTGGTGACTCATTTCACATATGATATTATACATGTTTCAATGCCATTCTGCCAAAAAATTCCACCCTGTCCCTCTCCCACAGAGTCCAAAAGACTGTTCTATACATCAGTGTCTCTTTTGCTGTCTCGTATACAGGGTTATTGTTACCATCTTTCTAAATTCCATATATATGCGTTAGTATACTGTATTGGTGTTTTTCTTTCTGGCTTACTCTTAAGGCCAGGCTGTAGGCGCCTGATGCAAACAAGAATGTAGTTTGTCCACATTCCAACCATGGCTCCCTGCCAATCAGATCCCCTGAGGAGGATTCCAGCAACCGGGGACCTCCCAGGAGGAAGCAATTACACAGGTAAGAGCTGTGCTTGACAGCCTCTTGTCCACTTGGGAGGACCAGCCTGGGAGCATAAAAACCAGGAATATGAGTGCCCCTCAAGTGCAGGTACAGGAAGGCAGGGGACATCTGTCCCGTCCAGGTGGGCCCGTGCTCCTGCGGGCACCTGGGCCCAGGTGAGTTTTCTACCCTGTCCTGCATCCACCCCCTGGGGAACGTGTGTGCCAGTGACAAGACCACTGTCAAATGGGTGCCCCTCCCCACAGACAGGGCCCCCACCATTGACTCTTCTCCATCCTTCACAATGACTGCTTCCCACCCTGGCTTCTCTGTACCCCCATAAAACCCCCGATCTGCTCTGGAGAAGCATTACAGGAGAGGGGTGTGAGTGTGTGCCTGTGTTCTCAGTTGCTTCAGTCGTCTTGACTGTGACCCCATGGACTCTAGCCTGCCAGGCTCCTCTGTCCATGGGACTTCCCATGTGAGAATACTACAGTGAGGTGCCATTTTCTCCTCCATGGGATCTAACCTGGGTCCCATGCATTGCAGGCTGATTCTTTACCATCTGTGCCACCAAGAAATTCTCCCTGGAGGGGGTGCTGGGGTGCAAACGTAAACCCACCTCAGAGGACATGGGAACTCAGCTATTGCTTACCTGGGACCAGGAAGGAGCTCTGGTGTCAGCTCAGCTGCACAAAGGGTGGGACCCAGCCTCCCCCTTCCCCTCCCAGCTCCCCCAGCCTCTGTGACTTCAGATGGTGATGCTGTTAGTCCATGGGTCCTTGTTCTGGCTTCAGACTGGTTCCCAGTAAAGCTGTGTCCCTTCCTACCTTTCTGGGAGGCTCTCTGGGTGGGGAAGATCTCCTGGAGGAGGGCATGGCAACCCACTCCAGTATTCTTGCCTGCAGAATCCCATGGACAGAGAAGCCTGGCAGACTACAGTCCATGGGGTCGCAATGAGCCAGACATGACTGAGCGACTAAACAGCAATTCTGCTTTACAGCAGCTTTGTTCTCAATCCCGTTTCCCCAAGAGGGATAAGGACACCGCCCCCTGTGGGTGACACTAGCGGCTGGAGCTGGGTCCAGGGCCCAGGCATGCCCGCAGACCCTCACCTGGGTGAATGGACCTCTTGAGCGCCGCGAGCTGGGTGACACGTGGCAGCACTTTGTCCAGAAGCTGCCGCAGCAAAGCTGCAGCAGCCTCGACTTCTTGTGAGAGATGGGTGACTTCTTGTTCAGGCAGTAGGTCATCGTGCTGTGGCTCCCTGAAAGCAAACCAGGTGGGGCACACGTCACCCCCTGAGCTGCCCTAAGGATGCACAGCTATAGCGCTGTGGGGTATGGAGGAGTCCCAAAAGTCATATCCACTGAGTCCTGGGGACTGAATCTTGTCTCGAAATGGGGTCTCTGCAGATGTGAAGAAGTGAAAGTCAATTTATTTAAGGAATCCCGATTTTGGACAGGAAAGGCTTAAGATGGCTTTTGATTTTATGGTTTGTTTCCCAGGTGGTGCTCGTGGCAAAGAGCCCACTTGCCAAAGCAGAAGGCATAAAAGATGCAGGGGTGATCCCCCTGGGTTGGAAAGATCCCCTGGGAAGGGAATGACAACCTACTCCATTATTCTTGCCTGGAGAACCCCATGGACAGAGGAGCCTGGCAGGTACAGTCCATGGGGCTGCAAAGAGTCAGACACAACTGAGCACAGACAGACCCTCTCTAGTTACAAGAACTTTGAAGTTATTCATCGTATTTTCAGGCTCTTTATGATGCCAATGTTGTGGTCACTTATGTGTGGTTTCACTTATTCTTTTCCCTTTTAAACCTGTGTGATCTGTTTCAGAGACAGTGTGGAGAGGTTCACACTTTAGCAGTCACCTGGGGACAATCCAGAAATCCTTCCCTTCTGTCTCTGAACATAGGTTTGGACTAGCTTTCTTTCTTTCTTTTTTTTCTTTTCTTATTTATTCTCAGGGTCAAGGAATGGGAAGGAGGATTTACAAGTTCATAATATAATTTGATTTGATGATGTTACGGAAGAGTGGGTGGATGGGTGGATAGATAAGTGGATGGATGGATGAATGGATGGTGAGTGGATGGATGGATCAATCAATGGATGGGTGGATGATGGATTAGTCCGTGGATGGATGGATGAAGGATGGGTGGATTTATGGATGGATGGGTGGGTGGATGGGTGGGTGGATGGGTGGGTGGGTGGATAGACAGATAGATGAGTGGATGGGTGGGTGTGTCTGTGGATGGATGGATGGGTGGGTCAGCAGCATGTTGTCCATGCACACAGTGGTGTATGAATCACCATGTAAAGGAATGAAGTTCTGACACAGGCTACATCATGGATGGACCTTGAACACACGATGGTCAGTGAGAGAAGCAGACACAGGACACATTTTACATGTCCATTTATAAGAGATGTCCAGAACAGGTAAATTTACAAAGACAGAAGCAGATGAGTGGTGCCCAGGCTTGGGGGAGAGGCATCATGAGTTATTTTTTAAGGGGTATAGGAAGGAGAGCGGCCAAGGGCCCCTCTGTGGTCCTGAAGACTCGGAAGCCTCCTCCTTATGGGGCCCCCACAGTTTTCCCCACAGGGAAGCACCCAGAAGGGCTGAGAGACTGGGTCCATGGTTCCCTGTCTGCTCCACACCCTCAAGGGAAGAGCTGTGTGGGGGCCCCTCCTCCCAGGGTGTTGTGGGGTGGCCAGCATAGAACCCCACAGCTGTTGAGAGGGTGAGAAAGAGTCTAAACCTGCCTTCCATAGAAAACAGCACTTCCTGTTTGTCCAACTGTCCGTGTGTGCTCCCAGTGGGCAGTGCCCAGGGTCACAGAGCCGGGACAGGGCCCAGTGTCTCCACGGCCAGAGGAGTGCCGGTGGAGAATGGGGTGCGTTTACACCCTGAGGAGGTGAGCAGGGTGCTGTCTGGCAGGGACCCTCCCCTCCCAGCCCACGGTGTCTGGTGGCCACCCCTCTGATGGCCTGAGCACAGCAGTGTCACCCTAGAAGTGCCCGCCTGCCTGGTCACCACCGGTCATCCCCAAATCCAGATGCCTGCCCATAGCTGAGCTTTGCAGCACTTTTTGCAACCAAACTGTCTGGAGTCAGAGGTTCCTCATTTTAATTAGATAATTCTGGTACCACTTATCAAGTTTTTTTGGAGGCGGGTGGCCCCCTTAAACTTTGGGCCCTCCAGGCTCAAGTGCAGAAGGTCCTGCACAAGCTCTGATGGAACACATGAATGGAAAGGTTAGAGGTCCCCAGGAGTAGGACAGAGTGGCTGAGAAAACACAACCCCACCCCCCAGGGAGGCTGGCATGTGTCCTTAAGGCAGGCTCTCGGGGGTTCACATACCTTCCGAGTTGAATGGGATAAAGTGGACAGACGAGGGAAGGTGCTGGTGTGTGTATGTATGTGTGTGCAGTATGTGTGCATGTGTGTGTGTGTGTTCAGTTTGCATGTATGTATGTGTGTGTGTTCAGTGTGCCTGTGTGTGCCTGCATGTGTGCATGTTTGGCTGTGAGGCTTCCCACACTTGGACCCATCTCTGAGCTGCATCCCTGCTGAGCCGAGCCTGTGGGGCCTCACCTGGGATGGAGAGGTGGTGCAGGGGCATGTCCCAGACCCAAGAGCTCAGCACTGACATCCAGTCTGCATTCCCCTTGGTGGCACAGGAAGGAGCTGGGCAAGCTCACCTGCCAGCCCATAAGAGGCTGAGCCTGGGCGATCTGGGGGCAGAAATGGGGTGTTGCATAATGAAAACAGGACATACAGAAGACCCGGTGCTGGTGGCGTGGAGGTGTGGCTCTGAGAAACTGGTACCTGTGGACTTCTCTCCAAGAGAAAGGAGGATGGGGTGGTGGAGAGGGGAGAAGTGCTCTAGAGACAGAGAAACTGAGACACAGAGAGAAATGGACAGAGACATGAAGAGAGACAGACAGAAGTAGGGTGAAGGGGGAGAGAGACACAGGAGGTTAAGTCAGGGTTTGAGGAGGAGCAAGGGAACGGGGAGACAGGGACCAACAGATAGACCCCAGTAGCTCAAGTCTGTTCTCTGTGAGGCTAGAGCTGGCGACTCCCTCCAGAGGGTCCCCCTTCCTCGCACTGTGCACCAGCCCCCTCCTCTTGGGGCTGAGAGGGGCCCAGTTGAGCCTGTGGGCTCCAGGTATGGGGGCTTCCATCCTAGGGGCGATGGAGCCCAGGCCCAAGGTCACACGCCCTTCACTCCCCAGAGGCGGTCTCTCCATCTGGTGGGTGTTGCTGCAGTAAAAGTGACTGGACAGGCTCCCAGGATGAAGCACCCACCTGAGCAGCTAAGCAGCTGGGAATGCCTCCAGTCAGGGTCTGAGTGTCCCCTCTCTCTTGTTATGGGTGGGTGGCCTGGTGGAGTGGGGACAGAGGAGTAAAAACACTATAGAGTCTTTACTGACATTGGCCAAGCGTGGGCATCCCATCATGCAAGTAGATGATTTAAAACACAATCACCTGGAGATATGAACCATAACTTCTGAGTGGCGGCTGCAGACTTTTCTCCACGCACCCGGACCCTGATCTCGCTCCTGAGCCTCTGTGCCTTATCTTTCATGGGAGAGGTGACAGAACCCTGTTCATGGTGTTGAAGGTGATCTGAGTGTCCAGGAATCCCCTCCATTCCCCACCATGTCCTGGAAACAGTTTCCACAAAGACCCCTCCCTTTAGAGACTCAGATCCTCATTTCCCTAACCCGGCTTCACAGACCATTCCCTCCCCGGGATCATCAGTCGGGGCTGACCCGGCCATTCCCAGGACCAGTCAGAACATGGGCCTGTGACCCACTGGTTCCACCTGCCCAGCCCCAACTTCAGCCACTGTCCCTGCCTGGGCAGAAGCCTCCCCTCACAGCTCCTCCTGAGTCAGGGCCTGTGGTCCACATGCCATCAGGACTTCTTTCATGGTAAACATATGCCTGGGCCTTTATTTTTGTTTACTGCTCTCCACGGACATGGGTTGTCTCTATTCTTAAGGTCCCCTCTCTATAGTAATAGTTCCCTTCTGTTTTCATGGTCCCCCTCTACAGTAATAGTCCCCTTCTGTTGTCATGGTCCCCCCTCTACAGAAATAGTCCCCTTCTATTATCATACTCCTCCCTCTACAGTAATAGATCCCCTTCTATGGTAATAGCCCCCTCTAATGTCATAGTTGGAGAAGGGCATGGCAACCCACTCAGGTATTCTTGCCTGGAGAATCCCATGGACAGAGGAGCCTGGCGGGCTACCAGTCCATGTGGTCACAAAGAGTCGGACACAACTGAGCAACTAACACTAATGTCATAGTGTTTAGAGTAATAGCCCTCTATTGTCAAAATTCCACTTCTACAGTAACTGTGCTCCTCTACTGTTGTAGTTCCCCCTCTATAGTAATAGTTCCTCTTCTACAGTATTAGCTCCTCTCTATTTTCCAGTAATCTTGCCTGGAAAATCCCATGGATGGACGAGTCTGGTAGGCTACAGTCCATGGGGTCGCTAAGAGTCGGACGTGACTGAGTGACTTCACTTTCACTTTTCACTTTCATGCATTGGAGAAGGAAATGGCACCCCAATCCAGTGTTCTTGCCTGGAGAATCCCAGGGACGGGGGAGCCTGGTGGGCTGCCGTCCATGGGGTCGCACAGAATTGGACATGACTGAAGCGACTTAGCAGCAGCAGCATTGTCATATTAACAGTTTTCCCTATGGGGTAACAGTTCTCTATTAGAGAACTAATAGAGTAATAGTTCTCCTTTACTGTCATAGTCCTCCACCCCATACACTAATAGTCCTGTCTCTATTGTCATATTTCACTTTCTATTGTAATAGTCCCCCCTCTGCAGTAAAAGTCTCTCCTCTACTGAAATAGCACCCCCTTTCTAATGTCATAGTCCTACTATATGCTATGCTAAGTCACTATATATATATATTGTCCTATTATATAGTGATATCTATATCTGTATCTATATCTATATATAGATATATATAGTGGGTGATATATAACACACTCCTCTATTGTCAAAGTTTCCCTTCTACAGTAGTACTGTCATAGGCCCCTCTCTGCAATAATAGTCCTCCTTGATTGCAGTAGTCCCCTTAAATTATAAGTCTGCCTCTAATATCCCCCTTCTAGAGTAAAAGTCCTCCATTGCTATAATCTCTCTCTGCAGTAAACATCCCCCTCTACTGTGATAATCCACCCCCTATTGTAATAAGTCTCTGTGGTAATAGTATCTCTTCTAATCAGATCAGATCAGATCAATCGCTCAGTCGTGTCCGACTCTTTGCGACCCCATGAACTGCAGCACGCCAGGCCTCCCTGTCCATCACCAACTCCCGGAGGTCACTCAGACTCACATCCATCGAGTCATTGATGCCATCCAGCCATCTCATCCTCTGTCGTCCCCTTCTCCTCCTGCCCCCAATCCCTCCCAGCATCAGAGTCTTCTCCAATGACTCAACTCTTCGTATGAGGTGGCCAAAATACTGGAGTTTCAGCTTTAGCATCATTTTTTCCAAAGAAATCCCAGGGCTGATCTCCTTCAGAATGGACTGGTTGGATCTCCTTGCAGTCCAAGGGACTCTCAAGAGTCTTCTCCAACACCACAGTTCAAAAGCATCAATTCTTCGGCACTCAGCCTTCTTCACAGTCCAGCTCTCACATCCATACATGACCACAGGAAAGACCATAGCCTTGACTAGGCGAACCTTTGTTGGCAAAGTAATGTCTCTGCTTTTGAATATGCTATCTAGGTTGGTCATAACTTTCCTTCCAAGGAGTAAGCGTCTTTTAATTTCATGGCTGCAGTCATGAAATATATAAGATAATAATAATTAATTATCTCTCCTCTAATAATCTCCCTCTATGGTCAGTATTCCCCTTTCACAGTCAAAGTCCCCCTTCTACTGTAACAGTCCTGCCTCTACTATTAGTTTCCCCTCTACACTAATAGTCCCCTTCTGTTGTCCCTACTCTATATTAATAGTCTCTTTTCTATCATAATGATCCCCCCTCTATAGTAATAGTCTTCCTCAATTTCAGTAGTCCCTTTCTATTGTAATAGTCCCTGTCTGCAGTAGTAGACCCCAATTCATTATAATAGTGCCCCCCCCAGGGTAATAGTCCTTCTCTATTATAATCAGATCAGATCAGATCAGTCGCTCAGTCGTGTCCGACCCTTTGCGACCCCATGAACCGCAGCACGCCAGGCCTCCCTGTCCATCACCAGCTCCCGGAGGTCACTCAGACTCACATCCATCGAGTCAGTGATGCCATCCAGCCATCTCATCCTCTGTCGTCCCCTTCTCCTCCTGCCCTCAATCCCTCCCAGCATCAGAGTCTTCTCCAATGAGTCAACTCTTCGCATGAGGTGGCCAAAATACTGGAGTTTCAGCTTTAGCATCATTCCTTCCAAAGAAATTCCAGGATTGATCTCCTTCAGAATGGACCGGTTGGATCTTCTTGCAGTCCAAGGGACTCTCAAGAGTCTTCTCCAACACCACAGTTCAAAAGCATCAATTCTTCGGCGTTCAGCCTTCCTCACAGTCCAGCTCTCACATCCATACATGACCACAGGAAAGACCATAGCCTTGACTAGGCGAACCTTTGTTGGTAAAGTGATGTCTCTGCTTTTGAATATGCTATCTAGGTTGGTCATAACTTTCCTTCCAAGGAGTAAGCGTCTTTTAATTTCATGGCTGCAGTCACCATCTGCAGTGATTTTGGAGCCCAGAAAAACAAAGTCTGACACTGTTTCCACTGTTTCCCCATCTATTTCCCATGCAGTGATGGGACCAGATGCCATGATCTTCGTTTTCTGAATGTTGAGCTTTAAGCCAACCTTTTCACTCTCCACTTTCACTTTCATCAAGAGGCTTTTTAGCCCCTCTTCACTTTCTGCCATAAGAGTGGTGTCATCTGCATATCTGAGGTTATTGATATTTCTCCTTCTCTATTATAATAGTCCTTCTCTCTTTGTCATAGTCCCCTCTGTACAGTAATAGCCTCCCCTCTACAAGGATAGACCACCTTCTACTATAATAGTCTTACATATATATAGTCCCCTCTCAACAGTGAGTCTTCCTCTATTGTAATAGCCCCCGCTCTATGGCAAGAGTCCTCCCTGAACACATAGTTATGCCTCTTCTGTAATAGTCCCCCTCTGCTGGGAGCCAGCAGGGGAGTTCCCACCCATGACAAAGGTCATCTGGAGAGGCCCTGAAGGCAAAGGCAAATCAGGACTTGAGGCCCCCTGGACCTGCCGAGCATCTACCCCAAAACCAAAATCTGTCTGTTTTACTATTTCACAACTTTTACCAACTCTTTTGACATTAACGGAGGGCTATCCCCGACCACCTTTCTCTGAAGAAAATCAACTAGTCTCCTGGGCATAATAGGAGTGTTTCATTTCAAACCCCTCTGATGACTTTCTAGCTTGCCTGACAGGTTTGTTTGGACTTCTGCAGCTACACATGTGATTGTTCACAGCCTCCCAACCACGAGAGGCATGGGAAGCTTAAGATATTCTAACAATGCAGAGCTTCTCAGAGAGTTAAAATTGTTAGAATAGAACTAGTAGAGGATTTCTTTGTTGAGCTAGTGCTTGCTGCCAAGTTTCCATATCCCTTACCTACTGTGTCCCTGGGAGTGTATTGATTAATATAGTTGGTATATAGAAATGTAAGTAGTAGCTTTAATGTTTGTAACCTTGGACCCTTGAGTTAATTCTTTTATTGTTATAACCCACCACACTTTTGCCCTATAGGAATGCAACTTTATCTAATGCTATCGGAGAGTGGTGCCTGACTTTAGAATAATCACCTTTAGAGAAAAATAAGTTTTCTGAAGAAAAGGTCATAAAATGTTAACAGGCCTCCTGGCCAGATGATGTATATCACCTAAAGCTTTTGCACATGATAAGTTTGCAGAAAGAAAGCCTGACTTTGATAAGGATCAAGGACTGCTGACCTTGCATGACTCTACTCAACCCCCCCCCCATTATCCTCTATGCACAACTTAAGGTATAAAAACTACTTTGGAAAATAAAATGTGGGCCTTGCTCACCAAAGCTTGGTCTCCCCATGTCGTTCTTTCTCTTTCCTTTTCCTTTTCAGGCTGATCCCCTGGAGTGCAGGGGCCCTCTGCATTCATTTTCCTGCCTGGGCTTCTAAGACCTACTCGAAAAGGTGCCTAAGATGGAGCACCTTCCACGATATGAGAGGATGCCTGTGGCCTACGTGAACAGAGCAAGTCCCGTGCTGGGGCTTTATTGGCTTTCTTCCAATAAACCAAGGAATATCAGCCTCTTTTCTCTCCTCTATTTTCTTAACTGCAAAATTCTTTCCTTATCTCTTTCTCTATTTCTATCCTTTTTGCCAACGCCATCCTCCCGAGGGAATCCCTGGATCCAACCAGGGCTGGACCCTAGCACCCCTGTGCTCATGCTTTCCCCTCATCCCCCTGAGGCAGCTCCTATCAACCTTGCCTTGTGACCATAGCCCCTTGCAGGGGCCAGAAACAAACTTATTGAAGCCTGAGTGACACCTGCATCTGTGACATGGGGCCAGATGTCCCAGGGAAAGTGTGACCCTGGTGCCCATGAGGAGCACTCCAGCCCTGCTGCTTGGGGGTGGGTTGGCTGCTGTGGTGCCATATCCAGGCTCACAGGCTGGCTGCCGGTCAGCCACTAGCTCCCTCGGTATGTGGTGTAAGACCAGGGGCTCAGCAGTGGTAGACCGTGGAACTTGTGTTTCTCATTTTTGATGGTGAAAGTGACCTGCAGGCAGATGAGGTGTTGGAAGTGCATACAGCCTGGCCCAGTGCTGCCCTGGGCCCAGCATTCCAGGGCTAGAGTCAGGGGACAGGAGCTCCAGGGCCAGCCAGGGCACTGTGGGTGGGTCTGGGGCCTCCCCAGAGGAAGTGCTCCATCTGAGGGGCCCCTGGGCCTGAAGGTTACCAAGGGTTAGGACACCCTGAACAGGTTAGGCAAAGGGGACAAGGAGCTGGAGGGGCTCGGGTGAACCTCTGTCCGCAGGGGCTGAGTCAGCCTGACCTTGGGGTGGGGTGGCACAGGCGTGGTGTGATCAAGGCTAGGGGCTCAGAGCAGGTGCCCATTAGGATTGGGGGGGGCAGGACCAGCCTGCAGGTCACAGTGCATCTCAGGGCTCCATCTGTCTGGCTCTCACGCCCACGTATGGGTAGAAGCTCTCCTGGCCCCTCTTCCGCCAGTAGCCCTCAGTGTCAAAGGACAGCTTGCAGGTGAGCTTCTTGATCTGGCCTGGTGGCAGGAGCCCAGGACAATGGTAGTCCAGGTCTGTGCAACTGGGGAGAGAAGCAGGCACTGTAGAGGGGTCCCTGCCTGGTCTCCTGGGTCTGTGTGCTCAGTGGCCTGACTCAGGCCTGGGTGTACAGGGCCTGGATGGCTGTGCAGCTGGGCAGTGCCCAGGAACCGAGCTACACTGCCTCACTGTCCTTAGGGAATCCCAGAGAAGGGGGAGAACCTCCATGACCACAAGCAGTAATCATTTCATGTCTGACACAAACAGATTTTCTCTATGAGTAAGTGTACTTATTTAGAAACTTTAAAAAATGGGTTGTCCTAGCCATACTATTTTATAACATGTGCCTGTGGGCTACATCACTTCAGCTGTGTCCAACTCTGCGACACCATGGACTGCAGCCCACCAGACTCTTGTATCCACGGAAGTCTCCAGGAAAGAATACTGGAGTGGGTTGCCATGCTCTCCTCCAGGGGATCTTCCCAACCCAGGGATCAAACCCAGGTCTCTTAAGTCTCCTGCATTGGCAGGCACGTTCTTTACTGCTAGAGCCACCTGGGAAGCCCTTGTAACATGTACATGTTTATTCCATTGTGCATGGCTTTCTGGGTCAGTAACTGTGCCCAGGCTGCCATCCACTTGGCAGCCTGTTTGCAGCTGCAGCTCCAGAGGCTCTGAGGGCCAGTGCTCAATGCAGCCGTGCTCTCAAGTGTCCTTGCTGTGATCAGCATCAGCAACATCTCAAGTGTCCATGCTGTGATCAGCATCTGCAGCATTTACCAGTGCTGTTTAAGGGGGTTGGGAGTGGCTCTGTGTGGCTCCATGTGCTCCTCCAAGCTCAGATGTCACCTGGAACCCCCCTTCATGAAGGGCTCCATAAGCTAAGGCCCCGAGACTTTGAGGTCCACCAGGGGCAGGGGCCTCCTGCCTCACCCTCCATCTCCTCATGTGTGAAACTGCTTCCTATGGGGTCTGCACACAGGGTGCAGTGAGAAGCTAACAGGCATCCAGTGCTCGAGAGCTGCCCAGCACAGGTCACCCGCCAGTCATGGTGGTGACCAGGCCTTTCCAATTCTTCCTTCGGCCTCAACTGGCCAGTGGGCAGGGAGAGACAGAGCCTTGTCCCACTGCAGTGGGCACTCGGGATGTGAGCTCTGCCAGCACGGCTGTGGCATGGCCAGGACTACTCAGCCTCTTGAAACAGAGGCTCTGAGAGTCTGCAGGGAGACCATCCAGGTGGATCAGCCCTGCCACCCACCGGCCCGTGCCTGCACGCCTTGCCCTGGTGCAAGGCCCCTGGTGGGGGTGGGGTGGGAGGGTGTTCTGGATTCGAGCCTTGACCCAGAGAACCCTCCAACCTTTGCCTCAGCTCAGTCCACTTCTGGCCACAGTCCTCTCTCCTGGACAGAAGGAGGCAGAAGCCCTCGGCCCGGAGCCCTGAGGCCTTGTCCAGCATGTGTGTGGTCAGCAGGCTGCTGCCCAGCTCCATGCCTCTGCCCTGGGCCAGGAGAGGAGCAGGGCTGTGCCTGTGGGGTGGAGCTTGTGTCCATACCCACTGGTAGGAGGCAGTGCCTTGGAGTAAACAGTCCCGGATCAAAATTCCAAACTGCCTGGGCCGGGTTTGGGAGGGGGGATGGGAGTGGGAGTAGAATTGAGTAACACACTGCCATACAGGATGCTGACCCCTCCAAGCACTGAAGGGGTCTCCACACCCAGAGCACAGCTGTTCCCCACCTCCTCAGAGCCTGGGTGGCCACAGGCAAACTCTTCTCCTGGAACCCAGCTCTGTCTCCTGATCCATGGGCCACCTTCAAATTTAACCTCAGGCAGAGGAAAGGTCAGGTCTGTCCCCCTACCTCCCTGGAGTTCAGGTGTCACTGGAGTGTCTGCAGCCCCTGGGCGGCCCCGGAGCTAAAGCCAGGTCAGTCTGGGGACTTGCGAGGACGCCAGAGGTCACACCATATGGCCACCCCCAGAACCTCCCCGGCAAGTCCTGCCCTTTCAACTCCCAGGAGCCATGTGTCCCACCAGTCCCCTGGAAGACCAGAAGATGCCCACCCAGGGGGTCCCAGGGGGTTTCTGGGTGGTGGTTGGGGGGCAGCAGAGCTATAGCTGTGCACAGATGTGCAAGGCCACAGAGGCTCCTCCAGGCGAAAGTGGACTGGCCCTGCAGCCTAGGGGTAAGAGTTGGGGTGAGGTAGGAGGGTCAGGGCTCAGGGATGTGGAGGTGGAGTGCTGGGAAGATGGACAGGGAGGGGCACAGGACAAGGGAAGGGGCGTGGACAGGGAGATCAGGATGACAGACGGCTCCAGAAGGGGAGGTGGCACAGGACCCAGGAAAGGTCTCGGCCAGGATCTGGGAGGTGGGGAAAGACCGGGGTGGGGCCGTTAACAGTGCAAGAGGAGCCCCACCACCTCCCAGGTCCCTCAACCAGTGCAGTTTGTTTTGCTTCCTGGTCAGGATTTGCTGGAAGCCCCAGCAGGCCTCGTGGAGCTCTCTCAGGCAGGACGAACCCCAGGTTGGGAGTGACAGTCTGGCGTGACCCCTTGTGGCACCATTACCCCCACCCCCTGCTCTGGCCCTTGACCCCCAAGGTGCAACACCCCACACACTGACAACATAGGGTCAGGGATCTGCAGAAATGAGGGAATAGACAAGGCTGAGCACACTGGGTGAATCCCATCATTGTATTATTAAATACCACGTGATGTGCAGACAGAACAGATTTTATATAACAGATAAAATTAAGGGCCTTCTGTGTTGACAGGCTGCATGATGTGGCCTGACGGGTTGTGTTGCTCTGCGTTTGGGGTCCTTTTTCTTCTCCCAAACCTCATGTTCTAATGATTGGATAGTGACACTGGTCAGTTTGAACCTTAAGGATCAGGCCCCTCAGAGGTGGGGAAGACCTCAGGCAAAGTTTGTGCAATGATTACAGCTGCTTTGGAGGTAACCAGGAAGTGTGTGTTGGAGATGTAAATGCCATGAGGTTTGGCGGGGCTTATGTTTTTAGGAGGTGACCATACAGACACACACACACACACACACACACACACACACACACACCTGTTTTGGCAAACAGCCAAAGGATTGGAAAACGTCAGTTTTCATTCCAATCCCAAAGAGGGCAATGCCAAAGAAGGCTCAAACTACCGCACAATTGCACTCATCACACATGCTAGCAAAGTAATGCTCAAAATTCTCCAATCCAGGCTTCAACAGTATGTGAACTGAGAACTTCCAGATGTTCAAGGTGGATTTAGAAAAGGCACAGGAACTATAGATCAAATTGCCAACATCTGATGGATCATAGAAAAAGCAAGAGAATTTCACGAAAACATCTGCTTTGTTAACTACACAAAAGACTTTGACTGGGTGGATCACAACAAACTGTGAAAAGTTCTTACAAATTCGTGTACCAGACCACCTTACCTGCCCTGCCTCCTGAGATATCTGTATGCAGGTCAAGATGCAATAGTTAAAACCAAACATGGAACAACAGACTGGTTCCAAATTGGGAAAGGAGTATGTCAAGGCTGTATATTGTCACCCTGCTTATTTAACGTATATAAAGTACATCATGAGAAAAGCTGAGCTGGATGAAGCACAAGCTAGAATTAAGATTGCTGGGAGAAATAGCAATAACCTCAGATATGCAGATGACACCGCCCTTATGGCAGAAAGTGAAGAGGAACTAAAGACCCTCTTGATGAAAGTGAAAGAAAAGAGTGAAAATGTTGGCTTAAAGCTCAACATTCAGAAAACTAAGATCATGGCATCCAGTCCCATCACTTCATGGCAAATAGATGGAGAAACAGTGAGTGACTTTATTTTGGGGGGCTCCAGAATCACTGCAGATGGTGACTGCAGCCATGAAATTCAAAGGCGTTTCCTCCCTGGAAAAAAGTTATGACCAACCAAGACAGCACATTAAAAAGCAGAGACATTACTTTGCTGACAAAGGTATGTCTAGTCAAAGCTATGGTTTTTCCAGTTGTCATGTGAGAGTTGGACTATAAAGAAAGCTCAGTGCCGAAGAACTGATGATTTTGAACTGTGGTGGAGAATACTCATGAGAGTCCCTTAGACTGCAACGAGATCCAACCAGTCCATCCTGGAGGAAATCAACCCTGAACATTCATTGGAAGGACTGATACTGAAGCTGAAGCTCCAATACTTTGGCTACCTGATGCAAAGAACAGACTCCTTAGGAAAGACCCCGATGCTGGAAAGATTGAAGGCAGGAGGAGAAGGGGATGACAGAGGATGAGATGGTTTGATGGCATCACCAACTCGATGGACATGAGTTTGAGCAAGGTCTGGGAGTTGGTGATGGCCAGGGAGGCCTGGCGTGCTGCAGTCAATGGGGTCACAGAGTCAGACACAACTGAGCAACTGAACAACAACGTGGGGACAGGACCAGGAACGAGCATACTGCCACCACAAAGACAATTCAATAAATCACACTCCCACGTGCTGGCAGCTGTACAGCTGAGTGCAGAGAGTGAGCTTGTTGGTGTGTGAGGTGAGCTGTGAGTACCAGTTAGTAACCAGGGGAAGATGAAGTATAGCTTTGTGATTTGAATCTGCAGCAGCTTTCACTCCATTACAAGGGTTCGCTCACCTCATCACCAGCAAGGCTCAAGGTACAGCTGTCAGAGTCCCCGTGTCCCAGAGCATGAAGCTGAGGTGCAGAGGCGCTGTGTGCTGGAACACCTTCTGGTGTGGGACACAGAAGAGTGATGCCAAGACGGGCTGATCATTTTCACTCTGCAACCTTCCCTTCTGGGCTTTACTGATGGCTCAGATGGTAGAGATTCCACCTGCAATGCAGGAGACCCTAGTTCGATTCCTGGGTCGGGAAGACCCCATGGAGAAGGGACAGGCTACCCATTTCAGTATTCTTGGGCTTCCCTGGTAGCTCAGATAGTAAAGAATCTGCCTGCAATGCAGAAGACCTGGGTTCAATCCCTGGGTTGGGAAGATCCCCTGGAGGAGGGCATGGTAACCCACTCCAGTATTACCGTCTCAAATGTCAGAAGCAAGCTTACAAAAACAACAATCAAACCTTTTTTGGTGGCTGCCTGTCAGACCCCTCTGTCTAGAGCCCTGATGCTTTCTCTGCCCCAAAAGGGAACCTAGCACTGGGACACCACAGAGCAGAACATTGTCACAGGTGCTTCTGTGGCCTCAGCAGGGCCCCGGTCCTTCCTGTGGACTTCACCTGGAACCTGAGAAGGCAGCGGGCTAAGAGCAGGCCAGGCAGGGGGTCTAGTCTAATAGTTCCATGGACAGCCTTGCCATGCTCACCGCGTGACCCCCACATGGTAGCTGCCACACAGCACCTTCAGACTCCTGGGAGCAAAGTGCAGCTCTGCTGGTGGGCCTGCCCTTCTTCTCCCAACCCCTTCTGACTGTGTGATGCGATGCTGGAGGTGCAGCAGCCCCCCCAGGCACTAGGAGGGCACAAGTCGCACACAGGAAGATGTGAGATGCTGAGGAAGAGACAAACAGCTCCCTTCCAGGTGTTGTCCTGGACCTCCTAGCAGGTGGTGGGGCCTTTTGTCTCTGGATTGTGTTACCTCAAGTGACCTTAAACCACTCCTGTTGATTCTTCCAAGCATGTAGCCCAAAGTGTTCTGCCTGAGGGAGTTGAGATCACACAGGTAAAATGTAACAGCACACAGGGCGCTTAGGACCATGGAACTGAGAGCCCTTCCTGGGCAGCCACGACCATGAGCAGTGACAAGAATCTTGCCTTTTTATGGTCCCAGGGAGAAGGAAGCTGGTCTACCTGCCAGTTGGGTCCAAACTGGTGCTGGGAGGTCCCTGACTACCCTGACCGCTGGAGTGACCCATGTGGGTCCAACTGCTCCAGCCCCACTGAGCCCCTGCTCCACACCTGTCTGGAGAGCTCTTCCAGGCTGCCGTGACAGGAATCTGTGGTGGGAACTCAACAGAAAGGGCATGAAGGCAGCTGGGACCTTCCTTCACTGAGTACATACCATAGCCCGGTACACTGAGGTGATGCAGGTGTCAGGGAGGCCATTTCAGATGGTGGTACATGCTGAGAAGGACACAGGGCACGGGGTGGCAGAGGCTGGCGGGTGGTGAGTCCAGAGAGGTGCCTTCATGGGGTAGAGGTGATGCTCATACAGAACTGCATCTATGGGCCAGAGCTCCAGCAGGGCCGGCTGGTGAGCTGAGAAGGGCGAGGCTGGAGGCGATGGCCACTGGAAGGGTGCATTTGGCCTCTGGTAGAATTTCTGCTCCACAAGGACTGGGGTTATTCTCTGTCTCCTAGCAGCTGTCCCGTGCCTGGAACACGACCTGGCCAGAGGTAGGTGCTAAACGAATATCTGTGAATGAGTTGACGGTCTGAGTGTGGAGATGCACAACACAGACAATGTCAGGCTGCAGACTGGGGGTTAAGTAGATTAGGAGGCAGAGTTGGGAGAGAGGCATACAGAGTTTCTGAGCCCAGACTCCCAGCCCCCTTGGGCTCAGCTCCACCCAAGCCCTTCTGCTCCTCAGACACTCTGTTTTTTTATGGTAAACTCCCTCTAGCCTTCACTCACCTGTGTGTCCTGCCCTGCGTGACTTAAAAAGCAGCTCCAAGTCTGTTTCCACCACCTGTGCCTGAAGCCTCTTTATGCTTAAGCTGGGATATCCCGAGGGCTCCTCCTGAGGTGGGGCCCCTTCCCTGCCTGGGGATGGCTGCACTTTGTGTGTGCCATGGACTCTTCTGTCTGCAGTTGTCTGCCTGTTTGGGTCACTGCCTGGCCCAGGACCAGCTGATTCTAGAAATCCTCCAGGCTGAGTACCTGTGGCCTGCATTGTGCCCCTGGCACTTACTGGTGACATGGGGGCCACCCTAGAGCACAGCTGACAATGTGTCCACTGGTCTCATCTGTACCTCACAGGTGAGCCAAGAGCCAGATGGTTGGTGCTGTTGGCACCTGTGGGCATGACTGCGATCACAAACCTTCACCTTGGGGCTCTGCAGCTGAGCTGGCTGGATGTGTGCAGAACGCATTTCAGGCTGGCACAGAGGGGTCAGTGCTAGGCCTCAGCCAGAAAGTTGTCCATCTTGTCCCCATGTGCAGCCTGGTCACCCCTGGGACCCATGCTGTGTGCACCTGCTCTGCTCACAGAGTACCCCTTGGTTCATCAGACTATGCTCATAATAGGGAAGTGTAAGGATGAACTTCAAGGTCTTGACAGCGTTGACCAAAGCACATGGGCACAGGTACAAGGCCCATGCATTAGAGAAGCCACTGTGTGGGCTTCAAGGACCCTCCATGTGGGGAGTGGGATGGGGGCCAGACAGGGATTTCATGCACACGTGGCTCCAGGCTTTGTTCTCGAAGGGTGGATGACTGTTGGCACTGCCTGTCTGTGTGGAGGGGCTCTGGGGACACCCAGCTCAGCAGGAATGGCAGTAGTGAGAAGGGAGGTCGCCCTCCTTTAGCATCCCTGACCTCACACCCCCTGACCTCACACCCCCTCATCAGGGCAGCCAAGTCCCTAAATGACATCTTCCTCCTCTAGCTCTGAAGACCTAGAAGATGTCGGGGCTGAAGGATATGCAGAAAACAAAATTCTGTAAAGCAATTTTCCTTCAATTAAAAAAATATTTTTAAAAAAACCCCACAAAGAACAGCAAAGGCGGGGCTTGCATTCTCAGCCAGCCTCTGGTAGATTCTGCCTGTGCTTATGCAAAAGACCAAAATGCTGGTGCTCCCACCCCATATCACAGATGAGAATAAATCTCCTCTGAGGCCCCCTTAGAGCTGAGGCATGGGGTGGCTGCAGTAATCCTCCTGTGGCTAAGATGTGGTTTATTGATCATGATTCACTCACACTCCCTTCAAATGTAGGGCTTCTCCCCTGTGTGTGTCCTCTGGTGTGTGATGAGACCTGACTTCCAACTGAAGCTTTTCCCACACTTCCCAAACATAGGGCTTCTCCCCTGTGTGTGTCCTCTGGTGTGTGATGAGAAGTGACTTCCAACTGAAGCTTCACTCAGACTCCCTGCCAACATAGGGCTTCTCTCCTGTGTGTGTCCTCTGGTGTGTGATGAGATCTGACTTCCAACTGAAGCTTTACCCACACTCCTTGCAAACATAGGGCTTCTACCCTGTATGTGTCCTCTTATGTCTGGTGAGATCTGACCTCCAACTGAAGCTTCGCCCACACTCTCCACAAACAGAGGACTTTTCCCCTGTGTGTGTCCTCTGGTGTGTGATGAAACTTGACCTATTCTTGGAGACTTGCCCACACTATGTGCACTTGACTCTTATAATTCCTGAGACCCGTGCCCCCATGAATAATTTGCCTGTGTCCTCTGGATTCAGTTTCTGGCTTGTGCTGAGCTCTTCTGTCATTCTCTCATGCACCCCAGAACTTTCCATTTGTCTTTTCAGTGAGTAGGAAGAGGCCCTTGAAATCCTCTTCAGCCTTATGTTTTTCAGCAAAGATTGGGGACTTTCCTTGGCCTCTCGACCGTCAGGTCTGTCACTCCAGCTGTATAGATCAGAATATCACTGCTGATAATTTTGATTGCCTGGGCAGGGATCCTCTGGTTGGAGGTAGTCTCTTATAGATGGTCTCAGGAGGATCTGAGAGGGATGATTGCGTTGGACATGTTGGCTGAGGGATTTCTGACTGAAGAAGGCCAGAGAGCAGGAGGGACATGGGTGGATCTTGGCCTTTGGTTCTGCTGAAAGAGGAAGCTTTTAGTCAGGTAGCTGGTTTGTCATGGTAAGGCCTGCCCCACTAATGATCTTAGTGTTGATGGTGCACTATTTGTCTCCCACCGAGTATGTCTTTACAGTCCACTTTTCTATTCCATTCTTATCCTCTACATCTACAGAAATCCAGGAAGCTTGCATCAAGGGCCTTTTCTACATACCACCCAGCCTAGGGACCTTTCAGTAGCATCAGAGGCAGCGTTTCTCCTGATAGAGGTGTATCTGCAGGGACCTTTCCCTGCGTGTAAGTATCTGAAAAGTCGTGTCACAGTGGCCACAGGTATTTTACCCTACTGAGAGATAAGACTCTTGATGACTTAGGTGGAATCTTCCTGAATGGCTCCCTGTGAGGGGAAAGGGTCTATTAAGTTAGGGGCACCTGGCCTAGAGCTCTCTGCATATGGGAGGCAGCACAGGGGTGTGGTTAGAGCAAGTGTGAGTAAAGCTGAATTTGAGGCTCCTTGTTCAAAGAGCAGCCTTTGTGTCGATCTCTGCAGGAAGTGGGTTTGAGACTGAATAAGACGAAGAGGCCCAGGTCCCACTTACTACAGGTCTCTGGCCAAAATTGGTTCACAATTGCTCCTCTGTCAGCTTTCCACAATTCATAAAATAAAGACATGTCCTTTCTCAAGCCTAACCAGTATTCATATCTCATTTATTTCATTCCATCTTAGTCCATTTATCATGAACTAGGAAGTCCTGTTTAAAAATACATCTGCAGCCAGACTCTTCACACCCTCACTCCTGTGCATCTTCAGCCAGCCCACTCTCCCCTCATGTCTGGCAATGAACTGACCTCTGAGGGGACTCCCCACTGCTGTCTCTTCCCAAAAATGAACCAAAGCATCGTCTTAGCACAAAGAAAATGCCACTTGCAGCTGAAAGTGGCACGGTGGTTCTGTGTCACCCAGGAAGACCCCTGAGGCCTGCATATGTATATGGGTCTTGAGGCTTCCATGTTCCTTTCAGCCTCCTTCCTCTCCCTCTGTGCTTCCTCCTGCGACCACTGGCATGGCCTCTCTTCCCCGCCCTGAGGCTGCAGCACTGGCTGCTCCCCTTCCTGGAATCCTTTCCTACAAGTGTTATCTCTGCAGAGACCCTTCCCCACCATCCTCCACCACACTCCGCTCTGTTCATGTTGATCCGAGGCACTTTTCATGCACTGGTTTTCCTCAGAGCACCAGCCCCTGTCTGGTATGAAGCCCATGCTGCCCCAAGGCAGTGGTTCTGTCTGTTTCAGTGCATGGAGCCCTATCTGGCACAGAGTATGAACTCACATGACAACAAACTAAAACGAAGGATAAATTTTAAACATAAAACTATTGAGACTTAGACTGGAAAACCTGAATATTGACATAAACCTCTACATTCACCTTCATTCAGGCTTATGTCAATATTCAGCCACAACCACTTCAGAATGCTGAAAATTGTTTTCTTTGCTAATGGCTGAGATGTAGTTGAGACATAATCCCAGGCTCGTTTCAGGAAGACACCTCTAAATCCTCCTAGTCCCTCACCTTGCTACCTTGGTGTTAATTCTTCATCAGTGTAATCTGCCTGCCTGCGGTGATGCATGAAAGCTGGTCGAGGGGCTCTGAGACCTGGAAAGAAGCAACATGTTTGTTCTTAGAAGGAGGAACAAAGCACAGAAGCAATAGAAAGTGTCATAAAGTCGGGGAAATTAGTAGGATGGTCTGGGAGAATCTACAATAAGGCAAGAGGTGAGCTCTGCATGGCAGGATCAACCTCCCTTCAGTACAAAACAAAAATTTCCTCCAGGTTAGTCTCCACACAAAAGGGAACTGTGAGCAGAAGAAGCAACCTAAGAGAGGGCCAAGTAAACACTAAGGGTGAAGACCTGTTTCATGTTTCCCAGGCTCACAGGCACCCAGCACTTCGTGTCACCTATAGCAATCAGTGCTTCGTAGTTCCTTTTCACATTCCTATATCAGTTTTTTCCTATTCTCCCATCTCTGCCCATTCTTCCTTGGGGAAGTATATGGAAATGTCTTTGAAAGCATCTTTGGCCTAAGGAAAATAATAGATTTCTTCAGCGATTTACTAATATAAGTCAGACCTAGAGCTGGGCCTTCTCATCTACCTTTT
This sequence comes from Tragelaphus eurycerus, assembly GCA_935064755.1. Taxonomy (NCBI): domain Eukaryota; kingdom Metazoa; phylum Chordata; class Mammalia; order Artiodactyla; family Bovidae; genus Tragelaphus; species Tragelaphus eurycerus. The sequence continues at coordinate 130,836 of CAKXYN010000356.1, read as the reverse complement.
GTGCAGGGAGTAGCCTGAAGCTACTGGATGGTCTCTGTGAGACAGGTATAAAGACTTTTTTTCCCGCCTGTGACCTGCTTAACTAAACAAACACTGAGCATTTTCCTAACTCCCTGGACACAGAACATTTGACAATGCTAGTGTCCTGTTTTGTCCCACTCCTCCCCACCATCTCAGACAGGACCAGGCATTCCCATCCTGTGTATGTTCACAGAGAAGTTCACTCAGCTGCCCAGGCAAGCAGTCTGTGGTCCTTCAGGGACCAGTGCCATGTCCTTCCTATAGAGCTGGCTTAGAGGCAGACTTTGCTGCCTCCACCTCTCACCATGGGCTTCCACTGTTCTCCCAGCATCTCCCCCCAGTGCTCTCCTCTGGAGACCTGTTTGGGCTCATGGTCATGGGACCGCCTCAAGGCTAAGGTGTCCTGTGGAAGAAGAAGATGCTGAGAAAGCCCAAACTACTGTCCAGAGCTTGGTCTGTCTTCCTTGGGTGGGAGTGTCCAGGGCAGGAAGGTGAGGGGAAAGTCAGGGTGAGGGTATTTGTGGGAAGGACAGATCCTGACCAGCTATGACAGACCAACCTAATGTGAATTAGATTTGGTTTGTTTGGTTCCCCTACACTTTGGCCGCTCTGAGGAAAGGCACTGGGAGGGATGTGTCTATGGGTGATGGAGGGAGTCCTAAGAAGACCTGGAAGCCCCTAACTGCTAGACTGGGGTCAGGCTGAAATCAGGGCTCTGTTCCAGTGCAGGACAGGGAATATTTCTCCAAGAAGTGTTTTGAGGATCTCTGTCGGGGGACTCAGAAAAATCTGGGCATAACATGGGTTCTACATCTAAGGGACAAGTCGCTCAGCTTGAGGAGATCTGGGTCACATAGGCTGAAGGAACTGGGGTCTTCAGACAGTGGGGATAGGGGATCTTTCGGCTGAGCTATTTCAAATCCTAAAAGATGATGCTGTGAAAGTGCTGCTCTCAATATGCCAGCAAATTTGGAAAACTCAGCAGTGGCCACAGGACTGGAAAAGTTCAGTTTTCATTCCAAACCCAAAGAAAGGCAATGTCAAAGAATGCTCAAACTACCGCACAATTGTACTCATCTCACATGCTAGTAAAGCAGTGCTCAAAACTCTCCAAGCCAGGCTTCAACAGTATGTGAACCATGAACTTCCAGATGCTCAAGCTGGTTTTAGAAAAGCCAGAGGAACCAGAGATCAAATTGCCAACATCTGCTGGATCATCAAAAAGCAAGAGAGTTCCAGAAAAAAAATCTAATTCCACTTTATTGACTATGCCAAAGACCTTGTGTGAATCACAACAAACTGTGGGAAATTCTTCAAGAGATGGGAATACCAGACCACCTGAACTGCCTCTTGAGAAAACTATTTGCAGGTCAGGAGTCAACAATTAGAACTGGACATGGAACAGATTGGTTCCAAATAGGGAAAGGAGTATGTTGTGGCTGTGTATTGTCACCCTGCTTATTTAACTTATATGCAGAGTACATCATGATAAATGCTGGGCTGGATGAAGCACAAGCTGGAATCAAGACTACCGGGAGAAATATCAATAAGCTCAGATATGCAGATGACACCACCCTTATGGCAGAAAGTGAAGAAGAACTAAAGAGCCTCTTGATGAAAGTGAAAGAAGAGAGTGAAAAAGTTGGTTTCAGACTCAACATTCAGAAAACTAAGATCATGGCATCTGGTCCCATCACTTCATGGGAAATAGATGGGGAAACAGGGGAAACAGTGGAAACAGTGACAGACTTTATTTTGGGGGGCTCCAAAATCACTGCAGATGGTGGCTGGGGCCATGAAATTAAAAGATGCTTACTCCTTGGAAGAAATGACCAACCTAGACAGCACATTAAAAAGCAGAGACATTACTTTGCAAACAAAGATCCATCTAATCAAAGCTATAGTTTTTACAGTAGTCATGTATGGATGTGAGAGTTGGACTACAAAAAGCTGAATGCTGAAGAATTGCTTCTTTTGAACTGTGGTGTGGGAGAAGACTCTTGAGAGTCCCTTGGACTACAAGGAGGTCCAACTGCTGCTGCTGCTGCTGCTGCTGCTAAGTCATTCCAGTCGTGTCTGACTCCGTGTGACCCAATGGATGGCAGCCCACCAGGCTCCCCTGTCCCTGGGATTCTCCAGGCAAGAACACTGGAGTGGGTTGCCATTTTCTTCTCCAATGCATGGAAGTGAAAAGTGAAAGTGAAGTCGCTCAGTCATGTCCAACCCTCAGCGACCCCATGGACTGCAGCTCTCCAGGCTTCCCCACCCATGGGATTCTCCAGGCAAGAGTACTGGAGTGGGGGTGCCACAACTAGTCCATCCTAAAGGAAATCAGTTCTGAATATTCATTGGAAGGACTGATGCTGAAGCTGAAACTCCAGTAATTTAGCTACTCATTTGAAAAGCCCCTGATGCTTGGAGAGATTGAACGCAGGAGAAGGCAACAACAGAGGATGAGATGGTTGGGTGGCATCACTGACTCAATGAACATGAGTTTGAGTAAACTCCAGAAGTTGATGATGGACAGGGAGGCCGAGTGCACTGCAGTCCATGGGATCGCAAAGAGTTGGACAAGACTGAGCGACTGAACTGACTGACTGAAGGAGAGCTGAGCTAATGATAGCTATCCTAAGGAGGGCTGAGCTAAGAAGAGTCAAACTATGGAGAGCTATGATAAGGAGAGCTAAGCTAACGATAGGAGAGCTGTGTTAAGGAAAGCTAAGCTAAGGAGAGTTGAGCTAATGATAGCTATACTAAAGAGAGCTCTGCTAAGAGCTAGAAGGGCTGAGCTTAGGGGATCTGAGCTAATGAGAGCTAAGCTAAGGAGAGCTACATACAGCTGAGCTAAGAAGAGCTAAACTAAAGGAGTTAAGCTAAGGAGGACTGAGCTAAGGAGAGTGAGGAGACACCAGGTTTGGAGGTTTCTACTCTAATGTACAACCGGGCATGACAAAAGTTCTAAGACAACAGTAGCCATCCTAAAAGAGAAGGGAATTTAAAAAAAAAAAAACAACAACACCTTGCAGCATGGAGGCTTTTCTCCGTAACAACAGCCTTCAAACTATGTCTGATGATCATCTGATACTCACAAGGCCGCTGGACTTGACATGACCCCTATCCTTCAACATGTCAGGGGTCACACATAAAAAAAAAAAAATAATAATAATAGAAACAAACAAAAACCGTGACACACTCAGGAAGTAAACATAACCAGGTAAATACAACTCAAAGTGCTTTCAAAAACCAAAAACCCTATGAATAGTGTAAAAAGCCCATGCATAGTGCTCAACAGGGTTTCTTATCAGAGATACAAAATCTAAACTGCCACGAGACATCAAATCTGAGCACTGGAAAAAGCCATCATGGAAAATGGTCCAGACCAGAAATTGTAGATTAACATTAGTGAGGGAGATCCTTTTATACTAGTGAGAGCGTATCAATGGGAAGTTCCGTTCAGTTCAGTTTCTCAGTTGTGTCTGACTCTTTGCAACCCCATGAACCGCAGCACGCCAGGCCTCCCTGTCCATCACCAACTCTCGGCGTCCCTCCAAGCCCATGTCCAATGCCCAGAGATGAAAGTAAAGAAAGTACACAGGACAAAGAGGTGAATGGATGAAGGAATGGAATACGGGTTCACAATGGAATATGACTCAGGCATTGAAACAAGGAAATAATGTCATTGTCAGAGGTACAGATAAGTGTGGTGATAATCAGACTCAGTGAAGAAAGGCAGGTTAGAGAGAGGTCATATGATTTAACTTTCAAACGGGACAGATAGTATTACTGCCAGTGAATACACCAACTGAGGTAAAATGGGTTCCCATCAGTGCTGGGACACCCTGATGCTTAGCAAAGGGGTTGGGTGAGGGGAAGGCTTATATTAGAAGGCCGAAATTCACAGATTCCCACAAATACCTGTCACATACATAATCCACAGGGACCGACTTAGCAAGAGTGATGTGCTACACACTTTCTGAGAGCAGGTTGGAGGAAATAACCACTGCTGAATGCCCCTGTGTATTGGTGTAAGTGAGCAAGAATTAGTATAGCCACAACAAAGGCAACTCTGTAGATCAGCTTGATCAAACAAGAAACATAAACTACAATGAAACCGAGAAAGAAGGAGACACAAGCTTTCAGGGGGCTTCCTCTAGCTCATACTACTGTCATTTACAAGCACAAATTGCTCATACCTCTAAAAATGCAGTTACCATAGTAACAAGAAGAGAACTCGAAGAAATGCTGCCGCCTAGGGGCCACTTTCCGGGAGCAGCAACCATAAACTTTAAGCTGATGGACACTGATTATTCACAAGGCACGAGTGAGTAGTGAAGTCCCTCAGTCGTGTCCGACTCTTTGCGACCCCATGGACTGTAGCCCACCAGGCTCCTCCATCCATGGGATTCTCCAGGCAAGAGTACTGGAGTGGGTTGCCATTGCCTTCTCCAGGGGGAATCTTCCCAATCCAGGGACCAAACCTGGGTCTCCTGCATTGTAGGCAGACGCTTTACCGTGCTGAGCCACCAGGCAGCCAGGCTCTAAATGACACCTACCCTTACAAAATGGCCAGGGGGTGGCACACCGAAATAAAAACAAGAACACACCACATGATCAGGAAGGAAACTTCAAAAGGTAAATACCAGTCAATACTTAGAAAGAAGCCTCTGGAAATGTGCCTCGTTTGCTTTATTGTCAGTGATATGAAAAATTAAACTGCAACGCAATATCAGTGAGAAACCAAACAGGCCACTATCCAAAACTCTATAGACAAGAAAGAGTAGAGCAATATTAGTAAAGGGGTCCCTTATATGCCACTGGTGGTAGATAAGCGATCAGAACATCTATGGGCAAGACTGTCAAAGTGCCTTGGAGTCACAAAATGGGACAGATGATGTCATGTGGTGGTTCCAATCCCAGAGCATTTGAGAAATCAACAGATCATGGAAAACACATGCCCACAACCAAACCCCACAAACATGCACTGCAGCACCATTCACAGTGCCCAAGAGATGAAAGAGAATTGTTGGCTATAAACAAAAAGAGAAAGCAATCAGACATAGAGACACATGAAATATGACTCTGACATTATGAAAATGCAAAAAAAATACCATTTTCAGGGATATGCAGAAATCTAGAGCAAATCACAATAAGTAAAGAAGGGTGGATTAAAGACAAATCACAACATACACCTTCCAGAGGAGATTAAAAACATATTGATGGCCATGAGTACTCAAACAAAAGTGAAATGGACTTACACTCCTGGTAAGAAAATTACAGTTAGCAAAGGATATTGGTGGGTAAAAGGCTGAAAGGTGAGGACTAGAATAAAGTTATACCACAAATACCTAAGCAATTCATAATCCACATGTGCCTCCTGTATCAAGAGACATGTACTCAACAGATTCTAAAAGATAGCTCTGACAATAACGACAGTTGAATACCTCCAAGTTTCTGTGGAAAGGAAGGAGAAACTGTTGTTTCCCTGCAACAACTACCATGGTGTAAGCTAATCTTAAATAAGAAATAAAAAAAGACAAACCTCAAAGGCTAAAGAGAAAAATATTTTGGTGATATCCTTTGTCTCATTCTACTCTCATTTACAACCAGACCTGGAATAACCTCCCAGGCTGCTGTTACCATAGCAACCAAACAAAAGTGAAATGGACTTACACTCCTGGTAAGAAAATTACAGGTAGCAAAGAGTATCAGTGGGTGAGAGGCTGAAAGGTGAAGCCTGGATAAAGTTATACCCCCAAATACCTATGCAATTCATAATCCATGTGGACCTCCTGTATCGAGAGACATGTACTCAACAGATTCTAAAAGATACCTCTGACAATAACCGCAGCTCAATACCTCCAGGTATCTGTGGAAAGGAAGGAGAAACTATTTCCATGCAACAACTATTAGTCTTAAATAAAAAAGAATAAAGTTTCACTTTAAAAAAATCAAAGAGTAAACAGACAAAAAGTTTTTGGTGACTTCCTGTATCTCATTTTACTCTCATTTACAACCAGACTTGGGAATAACACAAAGGCTGCTGTTACCATGGGAACAAGAGGAGGGAACGAAGAAATGCTGCCTCATGGTGGACATTTTCTCTAACAGCAACCTTAAAATGCATGCTGATGGCCACACTATTCATAAGGGTGCTGAGCTCCAATCAATACCCACCCTTAACAAATTTCGAGGGCTCACAGTGGGGAAAATAAGTAAAGTAAAACATGGGAGAAGCTAACAGGAAGAGGATATAAACAGGTAAACACAATTTCGTGTTTCTTTATAAAAAGCACATGACAATGGGCACATAGGGTGAATTCTAAGAGATATAAACATCTAAGCTGTGAAGACATTATCACCTCTGTCTGAGAATGGAAAAAGGCCACTCTCAAATGCTTGACATGGCATCAGTGATAGAATACCATTAGTACAGTGGACGCTTTAGGGTACTGTTGGGATGGACCTGCTAAGGGCCACTATGAGCATGACTAGAAAAGTGCACTCCCAAGAGAGAAAAATAAATAAATAAAGAGTTAGAGACAGTATGATAAATCAGATCCTCTCCTGAAATATTTTAGAAATGAACAGATTTTGAACACCACCCACCCCAAACCGGGTCCTGCCACACCATTCAGAACATCACAGAGATGAAAGTTAAGATAGTTTACCTGGACAGAAGAATGGATAAAGAAGTGGGATATAGGTCTGGAATGAATTTTGAATCAAGGATTGAAATTTGAAAGTAGGCCATCTTTACAGATAGAGATAAATCCAGAGATCATCACGTTGAATGAAGGAGCTTCAATTCACGAAACATCATGGGATACAATGGAGAGGTGGTTTGCAAAAATCCACCACAGTGAGCACCCACACAAACGTGATGTGGACATCCAAACTGGCAAGAAACATGGGTAGCCGAGGACCAAGGTGGATGGAAGGGATGCATCTGGAACTTGGTATTAATTTCTTCCCACAGATACATATAAAATACAGAATCCATGTAAACCTACTACAGCAAGAGTGCTAGATGAAACAATATGTAGGGAAAAGCAAGCACAGCTGAATACATAGAGTAGTCTCAGTGTCTTGGAACAAGAATCTGTACATGTAAAACCAACTCATTCTTGTCTTCAACTTAAAGAGAATAGGAACATTTACTTCAAAAATCCAAGAATGAGGAGACACCAGGTTTGGTGGCATCCTCTGGCTTGTTCTACTCTAATGTACTTCCAGCATGACAAAAACTCTCAGGGGGGCACAGGCCATCCTAAAAAAAGGAGCAAATAATAAAGCCTTGCATCATGGAGGTTTTTCTCTGTAACAGCAGCCTTAAAACTATCACTGATGGAGGGGGGAGGAGCTAAGATGGCGGACGAATAGGACGAGGAGAACACTTTATCCCCCACAAATTCATCAAAAGAACATTTAAACGCCCAGTAAATTCCACAAAACAACTTCTGAATGCCGGCAGAGGACATCAGGCACCTAGAAGAGCAATCCACTGTCTTTGAAAGGAGGTAGGAAAAAATATAAAAAACAAAAAAAGAGACAAAAGAGGGAGGGACGGAGCTCTGTCCCAGGAAGGGAGTCTTAAAAAGAGAGAAGTTTCCAAACACCAGGAAACATTCTCACTGCTGAGTCTGTGTCAAGCCTTGGAAGCACAGAGGGCAACGTAACAGGGAGTAAAAATAAATAATTAAACCCCACAGATTATGAGCCCTACGGTAACTTCCCCAGCGGAAAAGCAGCACAGAGGCCTGCACCCACCATTAGCAAGCAGGGGCTGGGCAGGGAGGTGCAGGGCGGGCTGCATCACTTACAGTAAGGCTCTGGCCTGAATACCCTGAGCGCTACCTGAGCGAAATAATTTGGGCTAGCAAACCACACTGTGGGATATCTACCATGCGAAAAGCCAGCCCTAACCTAAGACACTGCCAGGCCCATGCACAGAACAAAGGACTGTACAGAGATAGCCGGCTGCAGACCGTCCCCTCTCCGGTGACAGGCAGCCAGAGCCGGAAGTGGGCAATCTCAGCCCCAGAGAGACTTTATCTACAAAACTGTAAGCAAGCTTCTTTGCTAACTAAAACTTCTTGGGGTTCTGGATGGTCAACATCCACCTGAGAAGGTGCACCGGTTGTACACCCAGATAACCGAGCAATGAGGAAGTGATAAGTCACAGCAACTGTGTTCGCCAAACAACCTGTGCTGCTCGGACCTGGGAAGGGCACAAAACGCAGGCCCAACAGTCTGTGCCTCTGAGGAATACCCGAGTGTCTGAACCTGAGTGGCTTAGACCGGTGAGATGCAAGCAGCCCAGGGCCAGCCGTGGATGGTTCCCATCGGAGCAACCTAGAGCCTGAGTAGTGTGGGCAGGGAGGCTACACGCACCATGAGCAGGGGCAGGCCCAGTGTGGTGGAGGCACTGCAAGCACACGCCAATGTTATTTATTTGCAGCGTCCCTCCCTCCCCACAGCACAACTGAACAAGTGAGCCTTAAAAAAAAAAAAAAAAAAAAAAAAAGGTGTCCACCACCGCCCCCTTTGTATTAGGGTGGAAATCAGAAACTGAAGAGACCAACAAACAGAAGAAGCTATAACAGAGGGAACCGCCTTGGAAGCGACAGGCAATAAACAAAAACATCGTGGTTAGTACCAACTACATAGGAAGGGGCCTATAGATCTTGAGAAATATAAGCCAGAACAAGGACCTAGCTGAAAATGAACTAAAGCCACAATACCCACAATAACATCAGATAAATTCCTATATATATTTTTACTATTTTTACAATCAGTCTTTCTTTTTTTTAATTTAAAAAAAATTTTAAGTCCTCTATTACTCCTTTAATTTTCACTTTTATAACCTACTATTACTTTGCAAAAAAAAAAAAAAAAAAAAAGACACTTTTTTTAAAAAAGCAAACTTCATATATATATATTTTATAACTTTTGTGACCTTGTTTTTTTTTTCTCTTATTTTCTTTAACATTGTATTTTTGAAATTTCAAACTCTGCTCTAGATTTTTAATTTTAGCTTTTTGGTATTTGTTATCAATTTTGTACCTATTTTTTTTATAACTTTGTGACTTTTTTCCTCTCTCTTTCTTTCTCTTCATCTTTTCTTTAACATTGTATTCCTGAAATTCCAAACTCTACTCTAGATCTTTAATTTATGCTTTCTGGTATTTGTTATCAATTTTGTACCTATATCTTCCTTAAAATTTTTGTGACTTTGTTTTTGTTTTCTCTCTCTTTCTTTTTCTTCTTTTTTTCTTTAACATTGTATTTTTGAAATTCCAAACTCTGCTCTAGATTTTTAATTTTAGCTTTTTGGTATTTGTTATCCATTTTGTACCTATATTTTCTTTATAATTTTTGTGACTTTTTTTGTCTTTTTCTTTTTTCTCTCTTTCTTTTCCTTCTTCTTTTCTTTAACATTGTATTTTTGAAATTCCAAACTCTACTCTAGATTTTTAATTTTTGCTTTTAGGTATTTGTTACAAATTTTGTACCTTTAAGAACCCAGTCTTCAGTACCCATTTTTTACTAGGGAGCGAGATTACTGGCTTGACTGCTCTCTCCCCTCTGGACTCTCCTTTTTCTCCACCAGGTCACCTGTGTCTCCACCCTAACCCCTCTCTACTCTACCCAACTCTGTGAATTTCTGTGTGTTCCAGACGGTGGAAAACACTTAGGGAACTGATTACTGGCTGGATCTGTCTCTCTCCTTTCCATTCCCTCCTTTTATCCTCCTGGACACCTCTGTCTCCTTCCTCCCTCTTCTCTTCTCTGTATAACTCCATGAACATCTCTGAGCGGTCCAGTTGTGGAGTGCACATAAGGAAGTGATTACTGGTTAGCCTGCTCTCTCCTCTATTGATTCCACCTCATCTCATTTGAGTCACCGCTAACTCCCTCCTCCTTCTTCTCTTCTCCATGTAACGCTGTGAACTTCTCTGGGTGACCCTCATGGTGGAGAAACTTTTCATCTTTAACCTAGATGTTTTATCAATGGTGCTGTATAGAAGGAGAAGTTTTGAGACTACTGTAAAAATAAGACTGTAACTGGAAGCAGGAGGCTTAAGTCCAAACCCTGACTCCAGGGAACATTAATTGACAGGAGCTCATCAAATGCCTCCATACCTACACTGAAACCAAGCACCACACAAGGGCCAACAAATTAAAGGGCAAGACATACCAAGCAAATTCTCCAACAACACAAGAACACAGCCCTGAGCTCCAATATACAGGCTGCCCAAAGTCACCCCCAAACCATAGACATCTCATAACTCATTATTGGACACTCCATTGCACTCCTGAGAGAAGAAATCCAGCTCCACCCACCAGAACACCGACACAAGCTTCCCTAACCAAGGAACCTTGACAAGCCACCTGTACAAACCCACACACAGTGAGGAAATGCCACAATAAAGAGAACTCCACAAACTGCCAGAATACAGTAAGGACACCCCAAACTCAGCAATTTAAACAAGATGAAGAGACAGAGGAATATCCAGCAGGTAAAGGAAGAGGATAAATGCCCACCAAACCAAACAAAAGAGGAAGAGATAGGGAATCTACCTGATAAAGAATTCCAAATAATGATAGTGAAATTAATTCAAAATCTTGAAATCAAAATGGAATCACAGATAAATAGCTGTGAGACAAGGATTGAGAAGATGCAAGAAAGCTTTAACAAGGACCTAGAAGAAATAAAAAAGAGTCAATATATAATGAATAATGCAATAAATAAGATCAAAAACACTCTAGAGGCAACAAATAGTAGAATAACAGAGGCAGAAGATAGAATTAGTGAATTAGAAGATAGAATGGTAGAAATAAATGAATCAGAGGAGAAAAAAGAAAAACGAATTAAAAGAAATGAGGACAATCTCAGAGACCTCCAGGATAACATTAAATGCTACAACATTCGAATCATAGGAGTCCCAGAAGAAGAAGACAAAAAGAAAGACCATGAGAAAATACTTGAGGAAATAATAGTTGAAAACTTCCCTAAAATGGGAAAGGAAATAATCACTCAATTCCAAGAAACCCAGAGAGTCCCAAACAGGTTAAATCCAAGGCGAAACACCCCAAGACACATTTTAATCAAATTAACAAAGATCAAACACAAAGAACAAATATTAAAAGCAGCAAGGGAAAAACAACAAATAACACACAAGGGGATTCCCATAAGGATAACAGCTGATCTTTCAATAGAAACTCTCCAAGCCAGGAGGGAATGGCAAGACATACTTAAAGTGATGAAAGGAAATAACCTACAGGCCAGATTATTGTACCCAGCAAGGATCTCATTCAAATATGAAGGAAAAATCAAAAGCTTCACAGACAAGCAAAAGCTGAGAGAATTCAGCACCACCAAACCAGCTCTCCAACAAATACTAAAGGACATTCTCTAGACAGGAAACACAAAAAGGGTGTATAAATTCGAACTCAAAACAATAAAGTAAATGGCAATGGGATCATACGTATCAAAAAATTACCTTAAACGTAAATGGGTCAAATGCCCCAACCAAAAGACAAAGACTGGCTGAATGAATACAAAAACAAGACCCGTACATATGTTGTTTACAAGAGACCCACCTCAAAACAGGGGACACATACAGACTGAAAGTGAAGGGCTGGAAAAAGATTTTCCATGCAAATAGGGACCAAAAGAAAGCAGGAGTAGCAATACTCATATCAGATAAAATAGACTTTAAAACAAAGGCTGTGGAAAGAGACAAAGAAGGTCACTACATAATGATCAAAGGATCGATCCAAGAAGAAGATATAACAATTATAAATATATATGCACCCAACATAGGAGCACCACAATATGTAAGACAAACACTAACAAGTATGAAAGGAAAAATTAACAATAACACAGTAATAGTGGGAGACTTTAATACCCCACTCATACCTATGGATAGATCAACAACAGAAAATTAAAAAGGAAACACAAACTTTAAATGATACAATAGACCAGCTAGACCTAATTGATATCTATAGGACATTTCATACCAAAACAATGAATTTCACCTTTTTGTCAAGTGCACACGGAACCTTCTCCAGGATAGATTACACCCTCGGCCATAAATCTAGCCTTGGTAAATTCAGAAAAATTGAAATCATTCCAAGCACCTTTTCTAACCACAATGCAGTAAGATTAGATCTCAATAACTGGAGAAAAACTATTAAAAATTCCAACATATGGAGGCTGAACAACACGCTGCTGAATAACCAACAAGTCACAGAAGAAATCAAAAAAGAAATCAAAATTTGCATAGAAACGAATGAAAATGAAAACACAACAACCCAAAACCTGTGGGACACTGTAAAAGCAGTCCTAAGGGGAAAGTTCATAGCAGTACAGGCATAGCTCAAGAAACAAGAAAAAAGTCAAATAAATAATCTAACTCTACACCTAAAGGAACTAGAAAAGGAGGAAAGGAAGCACCCCAGGGTTAGTAGAAGGAAAGAAATCTTAAAAATTAGGGCAGAAATAAATGCAAAAGAAACAAAAGAGACCATAGCAAAAATCAACAAAGCCAAAAGCTGGTTCTTTGAAAGGATAAATAAAATTGACAAACCATTAGCTAGACTCATCAAGAAACAAAGGGAGAAAAATCAAATCCATAAAATTAGAAATGAAAATGGAGAGATCACAACAGACAACACAGAAATACAAAGGATCATAAGAGACTACTATCAGCAATTATATGGCAACAAAATGGACAATCTGGAAGAAATGGACAAATTCTTAGAAAAGTACAACTTCCCAAACCTGGACCAGGAAGAAATAGAAAATCTTAACAGATCCATCACAAGCACAGAAATTGAAACTGTGATCAGAAATCTTCCAGCAAACAAAAGCCCAGGTCCAGACAGCTTTACACCTGAATTCTACCAAAAATTTCGAGAAGAGCTAACACCCATCCTACTCAAACTCTTCCAGAAAATTGCAGAGGAAGGTAAACTTCCAAACTCATTCTATGAGGCCTCCATCACCCTAATACCAAAACCTGACAAAGATGCCACAAAATAATAAAACTACAGGCCAATATCACTGATGAACATAGATGCAAAAATCCTTAACAAAATTCTAGCAATCAGAATCCAACAACACATTAAAAAGATCATACACCATGACCAAGTGGGCCTTGTCCCAGGAATGCAAGGATTCTTCAATATCTGCAAATCAATCAACGTAATACACCACATTAACAAATTGAAAAATAAAAACCATATGATTATCTCAATAGATGCAGAGAAAGCCTTTGACAAAGTTCAACATCCATTTATGATAAAAACTCTCCAGAAAGCAGGAATAGAAGGAACATACCTCAACATAATAAAAGCTATATATGACAAACCCACAGCAAACATTATACTCAATGGTGAAAAATTGAAAGCATTTCCTCTAAAGTCAGGAACAAGACAAGGGTGCCCACTTTCACCATTACTATTCAACATAGTTTTGGAAGTTTTGGCCACAGCAATCAGAGCAGAAAAAGAAATAAAAGGAATCCAAATTGGAAAAGAAGAAGTAAAACTCTCACTGTTTGTGGATCAAATTGGAAAAGAAGAAGTAAAACTCTCACTGTTTGCAGATGACATGATCCTCTACATAGAAAACCCTAAAGACTCCACCAGAAAATTACTAGAACTAATCAATGAATATAGTCAAGTTGCAGGATGTAAAATCAACACACAGAAATCCCTTGCATTCCTGTACATTAATGACGAGGAAATAGAAAGAGAAATTAAGGAAACAATTCCATTCACCATTGCAATGAAAAGAATAAAATACTTGGGAATATATCTACCTAAAAAACTAAAGACCTATATATAGAAAACTATAAAACACTGGTGAAAGAAATCAAAGAGGACACTAATAGATGGAGAAATATACCATGCTCATGGATTGGAAGAATCAATATAGTGAAAATGAGTATACTACTCAAAGCAATTTATAGATTCAATGCAATTCCTATCAAGCTACCAACAGTATTCCTCACAGAGCTAGAACAAATAATTTCACAATTTTTATGGAAATACAAAAAACCTCGAAAAGCCAAAGCAATCTTGAGAAAGAAGAATGGAACGGGAGAAATCAACCTGCCTGACTTCAGACTCTACTACAAAGCCACAGTCATCAAGGTAATATGGTACTGGCATAAAGACAGAAATATAGATCAATGGAACAAAATAGAAAGCCCAGAGATAAATCCACACACATATGGACACCTTATCTTTGACAAAGGAGGCAAGAATATACAATGGATTAAAGACAATCTCTTTAACAAGTGGTGCTGGGAAAACTGGTCAACCACTTGTAAAAGAATGAAACTAGAACACTTTCTAACACCATACACAAAAATAAACTCAAAATGGATTAAAGATCTAAATGTAAGACCAGAAAGTATAAAACTCCTAGAGGAGAACATAGGCAAAACACTCTCTGACATACATCACAGCAGGATCCTCTATGACCCATCTCCCAGAACATTGGAAATAAAAGCAAAAATAAACAAATGGGACCTAATTAAACTTAAAAATTTCTGCACAACAAAGGAAACATAAGCAAGGTGAAAAGACAGCCTTCAGAATGGGAGAAAATAATAGCAAATGAAGCAACAGACAAACAACTAATCTCAAAAATATACAAGCAACTCCTATAGCTCAATTCCAGAAAAAATAAATGACCCAATCATAAAATGGGCCAAAGAACTAAATAGACATTTCTTCAGAGAAGACATACAGATGGCTAACAAACACATGAAAAGATGCTCAACATCACTCATTATCAGAGAAATGCAAATCAAAACCACTATGAGGTACCATTTCACGGCAGTTAGAATGGCTGCAATCCAAAAGCCTACAAGCAATAAATGCTGGAGAGGGTGTGGAGAAAAGGGAACCCTCTTACACACTGTTGGTGGGAATGCAAACTAGTACTTCCCTGGTGGCTCGGACGATAAACTGTCTGTCTACGATGCGGGAGACCCGGGTTCCATCCCTGGGTTGGGAAGATCCCTTGGAGAAGGAAATGGCAATCCACTCCAGTACTATCGCCTGGAAAATCCCATGGACAGAGGAGCCTGGTAGGCTACAGTCCATGGGGTCACAAAGAGTCGGACACGACTGAGCGACTTCACGTTCTTCACGTTCACAGCCACTATGGAGAACAGTGTGGAGATTCCTTAAAAAACTGGATATAGAACTGCCTTATGACCCAGCAATCCCACTGCTGGGCATACACACCCAAGGAAACCAGCATTGAAAGAGACACGTGCACCCCAATGTTAATCGCAGCACTGTTTATAATAGCCAGGACATGGAAGCAACCTAGACGTCCATCAGCAGATGAATGAATAAGAAAGCAGTGGTACATATACACAATGGAGTATTACTCAGCCATTAAAAAGAATACATTTGAATCAGTTCTAATGAGGTGGATGCAACTGGAGCCGATTATACAGAGTGAAGTAAGCCAGAAAGAAAAACACCAATACAGTACACTAACACATATATATGGAATTTAGAAAGATGGTAACAATAACCCTGTATACAAGGCAGCAAAAGAGACACTGATGTATAGAACAGTCTTTTGGACTCTGGGAGAGAGAGAGGGTGGGATGATTTGGGAGAATGGCATTGAAATAAGTATAATATCCTATATGAAATGAGTCGCCAGTCCAGGTTCGATGCACGATACTGGATGCTTGGGTCTGGTGCACTGGGACGACCCAGAGGGATGGTATGGGGAGGGAGGAGGGAGGAGGGTTCAGGATGGGGAACACATGTATACCTGTGGCAGAGTCATTTTGATATATGGCAAAACCAATACAATATTGTAAAGTTAAAAAAATAATAAAAGGATACAACCACTTTGGGGGAAAAAATACATTCTGCTATTGTTTCCACTGTTTCTCCATCTATTTGCCATAAAATGCTGGGACTGGATGCCATGATCTCTGCTTTCTGAATGTTGAGCTTTAAGACAACTTTTTCACTATTCTCTTTCACTTTCATCAAGAAGCTCTTTAGTCCTTCTTCACTTTCTGCCATAAGGGTGATGTCATCTGCATATCTGAGGTTATTGATATTTCTGCCGGCAATCTTGATTCCAGCTTGTGCTTCATCCAGCCCAGTGTTTCTTATGATGTACTCTGCACATAAGTTAAATAAGCACGGTGACAATATACAACCTTGACCTCATAGTAGTGTTTATTACACTTCAAGATATGATGTCAGCAACTAAAAGCCTCAAAAACTCAAACTTGCTTACTAAATGGTAGTCTTTAGGAGAGAAATAATGTTGCTTTTCAGTATGGACTTTTCTCATAAAACTAAAAATGTAACAGCACATGACTTAGAAATGTCATTCTTGGAAATATATTACCAAAAAACCCCACAGTTTTAATTATAAAACACATGTTCCCCAATGTTCCTTAAAGCACAACATTCACCAAGACATGGAAGCAACCTCAATGTCCATCAGAAAATAGATGAATGGATAAAGATGCGGTATATATGTACTATGGGACACTTGTTGTTGTTCAGTCACTAAGTCACGTCCCATTCTTTGCAACCCTATATACTCTACCCCTCCAGGCTCTTCTGTCCATGGACTTTTCAAGGCAAGATTACTGCAGTGGGTTTCCATTTCCTTTTCCAAGGGATCTTCTTTGCCATGGGATTGAACCCACATGTCCTCCTTGACAGGCAGATTCTTTGCCACTGAGTCACCAAGGAAGACCTATGAAATGCTACTCAGCCATAAAAAGAAAGAAATAATGCCACTTGTAGCAATGTGAAAGGTATAATACTAAGTAAAATAAGAAAGAAAAATGCTCTCTGATATCACTTATAGAATCATAAAAGTAGAGAATATAACAAAAATAAAGTCTCACAGATATAGAGAAGAATCTACTGGTTACCAGGAGGGAGGGGGTTGGGGAGGGGCAATACAGAGTTTGGGGAATGGGAGGCAAAAGTGTTAGGTGTAAGATGAGCTCAAGGATGCATTTTACAACATGGGGAATAAAGTCAGTATTTTCTAACAACTATAAATGGAAGGCTAACAACTTTACAATAAAAAGAATAGGAAAGAAAGAGGGGGCAGTTAGGAGGGAAGAAAGGAAGGAAAATAATGGCATTTTTGCAGGTCACAAAGAAAATATTGATTAGGTCCTTATTAGCTAAGTAATTTAGAAAGGGGCAGTGGCTTCCCACATTGTGGGGAGGGGGGCAAGGGGGTGGCCCACATCCAGTGCAAAAATACTGTGGGCATTGCCCATGAAGAGTTTTTT
The DNA here is from genome assembly GCA_935064755.1 of Tragelaphus eurycerus. Taxonomy (NCBI): domain Eukaryota; kingdom Metazoa; phylum Chordata; class Mammalia; order Artiodactyla; family Bovidae; genus Tragelaphus; species Tragelaphus eurycerus. Next base: position 113,497 of record CAKXYN010000356.1, on the reverse strand, counting down.
ACAAAAATCAGTTCAGTTGAGTCTAGTTCAGTCGCTCAGTCGTGTCTGGGGTCTTTGCGACACCATGAATCGCAGCACGCCAGGCCTCCCTGTCCATCACCAACTCCTGGAGTTCACTCAGACTCACATCCATTGAGTCAGTGATGCCATACAGCCATCTCATCCTCTGTTGTCCCCTTCTTCTCCTGCCCCCAATCCCTCCCAGCATCAGAGTCTTCTCCAATGAGTCAACTCTTCACATGAGGTGACCAAAGTACTGGAGTTTCAGATTTAGCATCATTCCCTCCAAAGAAATCCCAGGGCTGGGCTCCTTCAGAATGGACTGGTTGGATCTCCTTGCAGTCCAAGGGACTCTCAAGAGTCTTCTCCAACACCACAGTTCAAAAGCATCAATTCTTTGGCGCTCAGCTTTCTTCACAGTCCAACACTCACATCCATACATAACCACTGGGAAAACCATAGCCTTGACTAGATGGATCTTTGTTGGCAAAGTAATGTCTCTGCCTTTCAATATGCTATCTACATTGGTCATAACTTTTCTTCCAAAGAGTAAGCGTTTTTTAATTTCACGGCTGCAGTCACCATCTGCAGTGATTTTGGAGCCCCCAAAAATAAAGTCTGACACTGTTTCCACTGTTTCTCCATCTGTTTCCCATGAAGTGATGGGACCAGATGCCATGATCTTAGTTTTCTGAATGTTGAGCTTCAAGCCAACTTTTTCACTCTCCTCTTTCACCTTCATCAAGAGGATTTTTAGTTCCTCTTCACTTTCTGCCATAAGGGTGGCGTCATCTGCGTATCTGAGGTTATTGATATTTCTCCCGGCAATCTTGATTCCAGCTTGTGCTTCCTACAGCCCAGGGTTTCTCATGATGTACTCTGCATGTAAGTTAAATAAGCAGTAAAACCAAGTAAAAGTTGGTTCTGTTTTTGTTACCGTCTCCACACTCCAGTATTCTAAAATAATGTCAGTTATTAAGTATTTCCCCCCTGTAACACCAAATTTATTTGGCTTAAGTTTTTAAAGTTTGTTGTCAGTTATGTAAGATTTTAATACTTTATATATTATTCACTAGGTACAAACTTTTAGTATATCAGTTCAGTTCGTTTCAGTCACTCAGTCGTGTCCGACTCTTTGTGATCCCATGAACCACAGCACGCCAGGCCTCCCTGTCCATCACCAACTGTCAGAATCCACCCAAACCCATGTCCATCGAGTTGGTGATGCCATCCAAACATGTCATCCTCTGTCGTCCCCTTCTCTTCCTGCCCCTAGTCTTCCCCTAACATCAGGGTCTTTTCAAATGAGTCAGCTCTTCGCATTGGCTGGCCAAAGATTTGGAGTTTCAGCTTCAACATCAGTCCTTCCAATTAACACTAAGGACTGATCTTTAGGATGGACTGGTTGGATCTCCTTGCAGTCCAAGGGTCTCTCAAGAGTCTTCTTCAACACCACAGTTCAAAAGCATCAATTCTTCGGCTCTTAGCTTTCTTCACAGTCCAACTCTCACATCCATACATGACCAGTGGAAAAACCATAGCCTTGACTAGATGGACCTTTGTTGACAAAGTAATGTTTCTACTTTTTAATATGTTATCTAGGTTGGTCATAACTTTCCTTCCAAGGAGCAACCATCTTTTAATTTCATGGCTTTAGTCACCATCTGCAGTGATTTGAATTCCAGAAAAATAAAGCCAGCCACTGTTTACACTGTTTCCCCATCTATTTTCCATGAAGTGATGGGACTGTATGCCATGATCTTCGTTTTCTGAATGTTGAGCTTGAAACCAACTTTTTCATTCTCCTCTTTCACTTTCATCAAGAGGGTCTTTAGTTCTTCTTCACTTTCTGCCATAAGTGTGGTGTCATCTGCATATCTGAGGTTATTGATATTTCTCCCAGCAATCCTGATTCCAGCCTGTTCTTCCTCCAGCCCACCGTTTCTCATGATGTACTCTGCATATAAGTTAAATAAGCATGTTGACAATATACAGCCTTGACGTACTCCTTTTCCTATTTGGAACCAGTCTGTTGTTCTATGTCCAGTTCTAACTGTTGCTTCCTGACCTGCATACAGGTTTCTCAAGAGGCAGGTCAGGTGGTCTGTTATTCCCATCTCTTGAAGAATTTTCCACAGTTTATTGTGATCCACACAGTAAAAGGATTTGGCATATTCAATAAAGCAGAAATAGATGTTTTTCTGGAACTCTTTTGCTTTTTTGATGATCCATTGGATATTGGCAATTTGATATCTGGTTCCTCTGCCTTTTCTAAAACCAGCTTGAACATCAGGAAGTTCACGGTTCACGTATTGCTGAAGCCTGGCTTGGAGAATTTTAGGCATTACTTTTCTAGTGTGTGAGATGAGTGCAATTGTGTGGTAGTTTGAGCATTCTTTGGCATTGCTTTTCTTTGGGATTGGAATGAAAACTGACCTTTTCCAGTCCTGTGGCCACTGTTGAGTTTTCCAAATTTGTTGGCATATTGAGTGCATATATATCGGGGAAGGCAATGGCACCCCACCCCAGTACTTTTGCCTGGAAAATCCCATGGACAGAGGATCCTGGTAGGCTCCAGTCCATGGGGTCGCTAAGAGTCTGACACGACTGAGCGACTTCACTTTCACTTTTCACTTTCATGCATTGGAGAAGGAAATGGCAACCCACTCCAGTATTCTTGCCTGGAGAATCCCAGGGACGGGGGAGCCTGGTGAGCTTCCGTCTATGGGGTCGCACAGAGTCGGACACGACTGAAGCGACTTAGCATAGCATGAGTGCATATATATACCTATATATACATATGACACCCCACTCCAGTACTCTTGCCTAGAAAATCCCATGGACAGAGGAGCCTGGTAGGCTACAGTCCATGGGGTCGCTAGAGTCAGACACGACTGAGAGACTTCACTTTCCCTTTTCACTTTCATGCATTGGAGAAGGAAATGGCAACCCACTCCAGTGTTCTTGTCTGGAGATTCCCAGGGATGGGGAAGCCTGGTGGGCTGCCATCTATGGGGTCACACAGAGTTGGACACGATCGAAGTGACTTAGCAGCAGCAGCAGCAGTATATATATTTATACCTAATCTGGGACATACGCACTCACATGAATGCAATAATGCGATAGTCAGACTTTTTTTCCTGGCTTCTTTTAATTAATGTAATTATTTCAGAGCTATAGCATATTATATAGCATGTATAAGAACTCCCTTCTTTTTATGGCCAAAAATTACTGCATTGCATGCTTTATTTATTCGATCAACAGTTTATAGGCATTTAAGTCATTTCAACATTTTTCCCCTTTTTTTAGTTGATTTCTTTTTAAACTTTATTTTTAATTTAATAATTTTAAATTTTTAAATTTAATGGCTTTTTCTGCATCTATTTAGGTAATCATATGGTTTTTATCTTTCTATGGTTAATATGGCCTGTCACATTGATTGATTTGTGAATATTGTAGAATCCTTGCATCCCTGGAATAAACCCAACTTGATCATGGTGTATGAGCTTTTTAATATATTGTTGAATTCTGTTTGCTAAAATTTCGTTGAGGATTTTTGCACCTATGTTCATCAGGGATATTGGCCTGTAGTTTTCTTTTTTGGTCTTGTCTTTGTCTGTTTTTTGTTTCAGGGCGATGGTGGCCTCGTAGAATTAGTTTTGAAGTCTTCCTTCCTCTGCAATTTTTTGAAAGAGTTTTAGAAGGATAGGCATTTGCTCATCTCAAAATGTTTGATAGAATTCACCTGTGAGGCCATCTGGTCCTGGGCTTTTGTCTTTTGGGAAATTTTTTTATCATAGCTTTGATTTAGAGCTTGTAATTGGGTTGTTTCTAATTTCTACTTCTTCCTGGTTCAGTCTTGGAAGATTAAGCTTTTCTAAGAATCTGTCCATTTCTTCCATGTTATCCATTTTGACATAGGATTTTTCATAATAGTCTCTTATAATCCTTTGTATTTCTGCATTCACCATTGTAACTTCTTTTTCATTTCTAAGTTTGTTGATTTGATTCTTCTTTCTTTTTTTCTTGATGAGTCTGGCGAAAGCCTTGTCAGTTTTGTTTATCCTCTCAAAGAACTGGCTTTTAGTTTTATTAATCTTTACTATCGTTTCTTTCATTTCTTTTTCATTTATTTCTGCTCGGTTCTTTATGATTTCTTTCCTTCTACTAAGTTTTGGTTTTATTTTTGTTGTTGTTCTTCTTTTTCTTTTCCAGTTGTTTTAGGTGTAAGTTAAGGTTGTCTATTTGATGCTTTTCTTGTTTCTTGTGTTAGGATTGTATTGCTATAAACTTCCCTCTTAAGACTGCTTTTGCTGCATCCCATAGGTTTTGAGTTGTGTTTTCATTGTCATTTGTTTCCAGAAAATTTTTTATTTCACTTTTGATTTCTTCAGTAACTTCTTGGTTATTTAGAAACATGTTGTTTAATCTCCATGTGTTTGTGTTTCTTCCAGTTATTTTCTTATAATTGATATATAGTCTCATAGTGTTGTGGTTGAAGAAGATGCTTGATATTATTTCAATTTTGTTAATTTTACTGAGGTTTGATTTGTGATCCAAGATGTGGTCTATCCTGGAGAATGTTCCATGTGCACTTGAGAAGAAGGTAGATTCTTCTGCATTTGGATGGCATGTCCTGAAGATATCGATGAGATCCATCTCATCTCACATATCATTTAAGAGATGTGTTTCTGTATTAATTTTCTGTTTTGATGATCTGTCCATTGGTGTGTGGGGGCTGTTAAAGTCTCCTACTGTGATTGTGTTACTGTCAATTTTTCTTTTATGTCTCTTAGTGTTTGTCTTATGTATTGAGTTCCTTGTATGTTGGGTGAATACATATTTACAGTTGTTATGTCTTTGTCTTGGATTGACACCTTGATCATTATGTAGTGTCCTTCCTTATCTCTTGTAATCTTCCTTAATTTAAGGTCTATTTTGTATGACATGAGGATTGCTACTCCAGCATTCCTTTGCTTCCCATTTGCCTGGAATATATTTTTCCATCCGTTTGGTTTCAGCCTATGTGTGTTTTTAGGTCTGAAGTGGGTTTCTTGTAGATGGCATATGTATGGGTCTTTTTCTTTTAATTTATTTATTTTAATTGGAGGCTAATTACTTTATAATATTGTCTTTTTTTTTTTTTTTACCATACATTGACTTGAATCAGCCATGGGTATACATGTGTTTCCCATCCTGAACTCCCCTCCCACCACCCTCCCCATCCCATCCCTCAGGGTTTTCCCAGCTTTGAGTTAACTGTTTCCTGCATCGACTTGGACTGGTTATTTATTTCACATATGAAAATATACATGTTTCAATGCTAGTCTCTCAAATCATCCCACCTTTGCCTTTTCCCACAGAGTCCAAAAGTCTGTTCTTCATATCTGTCTCTCTTTTGTGGCTCGCATATATGGTCATAGTTACCATCTTTCTAAATTCCATATATATATGTGTGTGTGTGTGTGTGTGTGTGTGTGTGTGTGTGTGTGTGTGTGTGTTAATATACTCCATTGGTGTTTTTCTTTCTGACTTACTTCACTGTATATAATAGGATCCAGTTTGATCTACCTCATTAGAACTGGTTCAAATTCATTCTTTTTAATAGCTGAGTAATAGTCCATTGTGTATATGTACCACAGCTTTCTTATGCATTTGTCTGCTGATGGACATCTAGGTCGCTTCCATGTCCTACCTACTGTAAACAGTGCTGCAGTGAAAATTGGGGTAGGTACACATGTCTCTTTCAATTCTGGATTCTTTAGTGTGTACGCCCAGCAGTGGGATTGCTGGGTCGTATGGCAATTCTATTTCCAGTTTATTATGGAATCTCCATACTGTTCTCCATAGTGGTTGTACTAGTTTGCATTCCCACCAACAGTGTCAGAGGGCTCCCTTTTCTCTGCAGCCTCTCCAGCATTTATTGTTTGTAGACTTTTTGATAGCATCCATTCTGACAGGTGTGTGATGATACCTCATTATGGTTTTGATTTGCATTTCTCTGATAATGAGTGATGTTGCACATCTTTTCATGTGTTTGTTTGCCATCTATATGTGTTTTTTTGGAGAAATATCTGTTTAGTTCTTTGGCCCATTTTTATTTTGTCATTTATTTTTCTGGTGTTGAGCTGCGTGTATATTTTTGAGATTAATTCTTTGTCAGTTGCTTAATTTGCTATTATTTTTCTCCCATTCTGAAGGCTGTCTTTTCACCTTGTTTATAGTTTCCTTCGTTGAGCAAAAGCTTTTAAATTTATTTAGGTCCCGTTTGTTTATTTTTGCTTGTATTTCCCTTACTCTTGGAAGTAAGTCATAGAGGATCCTGCTGTGATTTATGTCAGAACCTAGAGCCTATTACACAAAGTGAAGTAAATCATAAAGAGAAAGACAAATACTGTATATTAACGTACAGATAGGGAATCTAGGAAGATGGCATTGATGAACCTACTTGCAGGGCAGCAATGGAGATGCAGACATAGAGAACAGAATTGTGGACACAGTGCCAGAAGGAGGGGGTGGGATGAATTGACAGATTAGCATGGAAACATATACATTAACATATGTAAAGCACATAGCCAGTGAGAGTTTACTGTATGACACAGGGACCCCAATCTGTGACACCTAGAGGGGTGGGATGGGGAGGTTTTTAAGAGGAGGGGACATGTGTATACCTATGGCTGATTCGTGGTGATGTACAGCATAAACCATCAAAATATCATAAAGTAATTATCTGGCAAGTAAAAATGAAATAAAACTGTAAAGAAAGAAAAAAGGACAGGTATAGATTACCTTCCACTTACTCATTTCTGGATCTGTTCCAAGCTACACTGCATCAACCACTATGAGGATAAGAATCTCAAAAGAACATCTCATAATGGCTTTGCAAATACACATTAGAGTAAATGAATGAACCAATACACACAGTGAAATGGCTTAAACAGTGGCACTAAATGCAGTGCCAGCACTTAAGTCCACACGCTTTCCCAAGGGACATGCCAGTCAACCCACTAAGCCTCCCTGAACGAGGAGCAAAGGATGGGGACATGAGTTACCGAGCTTCTTGCTGCTGCTGCTGTCACTTCAGTCGTGTCTGACTCTGTGCAACCCCATGAACTGCAGCCCACCAGGCTCCCCCGTCCTTGGGATTCTCCAGGCAAGAACACTGGAGTGGGTTGCCATTTCCTTCTCCAATGCATGAAAGTGAAAAGTGAAAGTGAAGTTGCTCAGTCGTGTCTGACTTAGCAACCCCATGGACTGCAGCCTACCAGGCTCCTCGGTCCATGGGATTTTCCAGGCAAGAGTACTGGAGTGGGGTGCCATTGCCTTCTCAGACCGAGTTTCTTGGGGCTAATGCAAATCACTGCAAAAATAGTTTTGATGCTCTCACTTTAAGAAAATGAGAGTCAGAGAGCCCCGCTGCTAATTAATAGTCACTTCACACGCACAGAAAGCTTGTCTCTCATTAACAGAGGGCAAGGGGTCAGGCAGAGAATTCAAACCCACTTCTAGGTATATGCCTCCTCACTGCCTGATCGTCAACCAGCTCTCCCACCCAGTCAACACAGCTTAACTCTGTCACTTAGGAACACATAGATTGGTCCTTCCCCAGCTCCATCCATGCCAGGTCAGCACACAGACCACCCCATCTGCATCCATGCCAGGTCAGTGCAGAGACCACCCCAGCTTCATCACTGCCAGGTCAGCACACAGACCACCCCACCTGCATCCATGCCAGGTAAGTGCAGAGACCACCCCATCTCCATCCATGGCAGGTCAGTACACAGACCAACCCAGTTCCATCCATGCCAGGTCAGCACACAGACCAAACCGGTTCCATCCATGCCAGGTCAGCACTCAGACCACCCTAGCGCCATCCATGCCAGGTCAGCACACACACTGTTCATGATGTCTGCCCTGCTCGCCCCCTATAGAGCCCGTGTTCTGCATTTGTTTTCCATTAGTGACATTCCTTTTGTCCACATTCCCTCACAACTTATCTGCATTGCCCCATCCATTTCCCCTCTCTCTTCTGCATCTTAGCCCTTGCTCTCAGGCAGTTCTCCAGCTTTTCCAACACGGAGTATAACTGCCTTTCACATCTTCACATCTTTTCTCATCCTCCATGATCACACCATCGTGGTTATCTGGGTCATGAAGATCTTTTTTGTATAGTTCTTCTGTGTATTCTTGCCACCTCTTTTTAATATTTTCTGCTTCTGTTAGGTCCATAGAATTTCTGTCCTTTATTCTGCCGATCTTTGCATGAAATGTTCCCTTGGTATTTCTAATTTTCTTGAAGAGATCTCTGGTCTTTCCCATTCTATTGTTTTCCTCTATTGTTTTGCATTGATCACTGCAAAATGCTTTCTTATCTCTCCGTGTTATTCTTTGGAACTCTGCATTCAAATGGTTATATCTTTCCTTTTCTCCTTTGCCTTTAGGTTCTCTTCTTTTCTCAGCTATTTGTAAGGCCTCCTCAGACCGCCATTTTGCTTTTTTGCATTTCTTTTTCTTGGGGATGTTCTTGATCCCTGCCTCCTGTACAATGTCACAAACCTCTGCCCATAGTTCTTCAGGTACTCTGTCTATATGATCTAATCCCTTCAATCTATTTGTCACTTCCACTGGATAATCATAAGGGATTTGATGTAGGTCGTACCTGAATGGTTTAGTGGTTTCCCATACTTTATTCAATTGAAGTCTGAATTTTGCAATACAGACTTCATGATCTCAACCACAGTCAGCTCCTGGTCTTGTTTTGCTGGCTGTATAGGGCTTCTCCATCTTTGGTATAGGGCTTCTCCATCTTTGGCCACAAAGAATATAATCAATCTGATTTTGTTATTGACCACGTGGTGATGTCCATGTATAGAGTCTTCTCTTGTGTTGTTGGAAGAGGGTGTTTGCTATGACCAGTGTGTTCTCTTGGCAAAATTCTGTTAGCCTTTGCCCTGCTTCATTGTGTACTCCAAGGACAAGTTTGCCTGTTAATTCAGGTATTTCTTGACTTCCTGCTTTTGCATTCCAGTCCCTGATAAAAAAAAAAAAAAAAGGACATCTTTTTTAGGTGTTAGTTCTAGAAGGTCTTGTAGGTCTTCATAGAACCCTTCAACTTCAGCTTCTTCAACATTAAAATTGATCAGTTTGATTAGTTTTCTGTAATTGTGGTTTTCATTCTGTCTGCCCTCTGACTGACAAGGATAAAAGGCTTATGGAAGCTTCCTGAATGGAGAGACTGACTGTGGAGGACTGACTTGTTCTGATGGGCAGGGCCATGCTCAGTAAATCTTTAATCCAAAGAGACAAAATAGCAGAGTAGAAGGACATGTGCTCATCTTCTCCTGTGAGAACTCCAAAATACAACTTGCTGCTGGACAACCATCAACAGAATGTTGGATCCCACCAAAAAAAGATACTCCAACTCAAAGGGCAAAGGAGAAGCTCCAGCAAGATGGTAGGAGGGGCAAAATTGTGTTTAGAAGCAAACCCCATACCCACCAGAGACACTGAGCTTGGAGGGCCCAAACAAAACCTTGTATGCACCAGGAGGCCCCACAGAGACTGACCAGACCTGCCTTTGAGTGTCTGAGTATCTCCTGTGGAGGCACAGGTCAGCAGTGCCTGCCACAGGGGCAGGGGCTCTGGGTGCAGCAGTCCTGGGTGTGGCATAAGCCCTCTTGGAGGAGTCTGTTATTAACCCGACCATAGAGACACTGAGCGGATGACCTGCAAACTGCAGGGCAATTATACCAAAGAAACTATCACACTATTAAGAAAGTTCTGGACCCACAAAAGATTTCTCAACCTGGGGATCTGGCAAAGGGACTGAGAACCCCCAGGGAATTAGACTTTGGAGGCCAGTGGGATTTGATTACAGAACTTCCACAGGACTAGGGAAACAGACTCTTGGAGGGCACAAACAAAACCTGGTGCACACCAGTACCCAGGAGAAAGGAGCAGTGACCCCACAAGGGACTGACCCAGACTTGCCCCTGAGTGCCCAGGGGTTTCTGGCAGAGGCGTGGGTCGGTGGTGGCCTGGTGCAAGGTCGAGGGCACTGAGTGTGGCAGTGCATGCATGGGACCATTTGAAGGCGGTCACCCTTGTCTTCATTACCTCCACTATAGTTTGGTCACAGCAACAGGGAGGGCCACAGTCCCACCCATCAACAGAAAGTTGTGTTAACAGGCATTTAATATTCATAAGGTCCAAGGGTTTCTAAGTAAACAACAACTGATCTCCTGGAGTCTCCTAGAGGTAGATGGTCATCAAAAAAAAATTCATAACTGGGTACGCCATCACAAAGCCAATTGTAACAGGTATCTTTAACTCACACTTAAAAAATATCAAATGAAAAGATGTCAAAATTGCTAAATATTAAGGAAGGGTGTTCAGTATCAACTCACACCAATCAGAATCGTGATTATAAAGCACTCTCAGTTCAGTTCAGTCACTCAGTTGTCTCCGACTATTTGTGACCCCATGAACTGCAGCATGCCAGGCCTCCCTGTCTATCACCAACTGCTGGAGTTTAGACAAACTCATGTCCATTGAGTCGGTGATGCCATCCAACCATCTCATCCTCTGTTGTCCCCTTCTCCTCCTGCCCTCAATCTTTCCCAGCATCAGGGTCTTTACAAATGAGTCAGCTCTTGGCATCAGGTGGCCAAAGTATTGGAATTTTGGCTTCAACATCAGTCCTTCCAATGAATACTCAGGACTGATCTCCTTGCAGTCCAAGGGTCTATCAAGAGTCTTCTCCAACATCACAGTTCAAAAGCATCAATTCTTCAGTGCTCAGCTTTCTTTACAGTCCAGCTCTCACATCCATACATCAGATCAGATCAGATCAGTCGCTCAGTCGTGTCCGACTCTTCGAGACCCCATGAATCACAGCACGACAGGCCTCCTGTCCATCACCAACTCCCGGAGGTCACTCAGACTCACATCCAATCCCTCTCAGCATCAGAGTCTTCTCCAATGAGTCAACTCTTCGCATGAGATGGCCAAAATATTGGAGTTTCAGCTTTAGCATCATTCCCTCCAAAGAAATCCCAGGGCTGATCTCCTTCAGAATGGACTGGTTGGATCTCCTTGCAGTCCAAGGCACTGTCAAGAGTCTTCTCCAACACCACAGTTCAAAAGTATCAATTCTTCGGTGCTCAGCCTTCTTCACAGTCCAGCTCTCACATCCATACATGACTACTGGAAAAACCATAGCCTTGACTAGATGGACCTTTGTTGGCAAAGTAATGTCTCTGCTTTTGAATATGCTATCTAGGTTGGTCATAATTTTCCTTCCAAGGAGCAAGCATCTTTTAATTTCACGGCTGCAGTCACCATCTGCAGTGATTTTGGAGCCCCAAAAAATAAAGTCTGACACTGTTTCCACTGTTTCTCCATCTATTTCCCATGAAGTGATGGGACAAGAGGCCATGATCTGAGTTTTCTGAATGTTGAGCTTTAAGCCAATTTTTCCTCTCCACATTCACTTTCATCAAGAGGCTCTTTAGTTCTTCTTCATTTTCTGCCATAAGTGTGGTGTCATTTGCATATCTGAGGTTATTGATATTTCTCCCAGAAGTCTTGATTTTAGCTTGTGCTTCATCCAGCCCAGCATTTCTCATGATGTAATCTGCATATAAGTTAAATAAGCAGGTAACAATATACAGCTTTGTCATATTCCTTTTCCTATTTGGAACTAGTCTGTTGTTCAATGTCCAGTTATAACTGTTGCTTCCAGACCTGCATACAGATATCTCAAGAGGTAGGTCAGGTGGTCTAGTATACCATCTCTTTCAGAATTTTCCAGTTTATTGTGATTCACACAGTCAAAGGCTTTGTCATAATCAATAAAGCAGAAATAGATGTTTTTCTGGAACTCTTTTGCTTTTTCGAGGGTCCAGCGGATGTTGGCAATTTGATCTCTGGTTCCTCTGCCTTTTCTAAAACCAGCTTGAACATCTGGAAGTTCATGGTTCACGTATTGCTGGGGCCTGACTTGGAGAATATTGAGCATTACTTTACTAGCATGTGAAATGAGTGCAATTGTGCAGTAGTTTGAGCATTCTTTGGCATTGCCTTTCTTTGTGATTGAAATGAAAACTGACCTTTTCCAGTGCTGTGGCCACTGCTGAGTTATCCAAATTTGCTGGCATATTGAGTGCATCACTTTCACAGAATCATCTTTCAGGATTTTGAATAGCTCAACTACAATTCCATCACCTCCACTAGCTTTGTTCGTAGTGATGCTTTCAAAGGCCCACTTGACTTCACATTCCAGAATGTCTAGCTCTAGGTAAGTGATCACACCATCAGGATTATCTGGGTTGTGAAGATCTTTTTTGTACAGTTCTTGTTTTATTCTTGCCACCTCTTCTTAATATCTTCTTCTTCTGTTAGGTCCGTACTGTTTCTGTCCTTTATTGTTCCAATCTTTGCATGAAATGTTCCTTTGATATCTCTAATTTTCTTTTTTTTTTTAGTTTTGCATTTATTAAGCAAATTTTATTTCTGGAATCCTGATTATGCCCAAGTGTCTGTTCTTTGGCTTCTTCTTCTTTTTTTTTTGGAGAGGATCAATGAGGCTGGGAGGGAAATGGGAAGGAAAAAGGGGAGTGATGGTGGGGAGGAGAATATGTAATTTCTTAACTAATGGCTTTCTGTTTTTAATCACAAAGAACATTTAAAAAATCATATTAAATTCATCTTATATTAGGAGGTTTGATCTGGAAATGAAAAGTTCAGGAAACTAAAAGTCCAGTTTGGGTGTCCTCATCTTAGGCACATCTTAGTATTTTGTATTGGTAGGTCTATCTTTACAACAATATATTATTTAGGACAGGATCACATTTGTCACTTCTTCCTCCCTAATACCCAAAGTGGTACCAGACCCATAAAATAGTCAATTAACATTTACAAATAAGTAATGTTTTTAACATTACTTATTGATTGAACAAATAAGTCTATTTTTTTTAAAACTCTTCTGAGTGAATTGAATTTTTTGAGGCTCATAAGTGAATATGTTTTCCTCTTTGTCTATTACAGCCAGATTGTATGAGTGAGGTATTAAAGTCTCCCACTATTATTGTGTTGTCGTATATTTCTTCTATCATACTAATTAGTGTTTGTCTTAGATATATCAATGCTCCAATTTTGGGTGCATATATATTTATAATTGTTATAACTTCTATTTGGATTGTTCCTTTAAGTCGTTGTATGTAATCTTCATTGTCTCCTTTTCAGGACCTTTATTTTAAAGTCAATTTTATCTGATATGAGTATTGCTACTCCTGTTTTCTTTTGGTCTGTATTAGCATAGAAAATCTTTTTCCACCCCTTCATTTTCAGTCAGTATATATCCCCTATTTTAAGGTGGTTCTCTTGTAGACAACATATTTAGGGGTCTAGTTTTTGTATCCATTTGACCCTTTTTAATCTTTTGGTTATCTCTTGTAGACAAGGTATGTAGGGGTCTTGTTTTTGTATCGATTCGGCCAGTCTTTGTTGGTTAGGGCATTCAGCTCATTAACGTTTAAAGTAATAATTGATAAGTAAGATTTACTTTATTGTTTTGGGTTCGAATTTATACACCCTTTTAGTGATTCCTATCTAGAGAATGTCCTTTAGTTTTTGTTGGAGAAATGGTTTAGTGGTGCTAAATTCTCTCAACTTTTGCTTATCTGTGAAGCTTTTGATTTCTCCTTCATATTTGAATGAGATCCTTGCTGGATACAATAATCTGGGCTGTAAGTTATTTTCTTTCATCACTTTAATTATGTCTTGCCATTCCCTCCGGGCTTGGAGAGTTTCTATTGAAAGATCAGCTGTTATCCTTATGGGAATTCCCTTGTGAGTTATTTGATGTTTTTCCCTGGCTGCTTTTAATATTTGTTCTTTATATTTAATCTTTGTTAATTTGATTAATATGTGTCTTGGGGTGTTTCGCCTTGGGTTTATCCTGTTAGGTACTCTGGATTTCTTGAACTTGAGTGGTTATTTCCTTCTCCATTTTAGGGAAGTTTTCAACTATTATCTCCTCAAGTATTTCTTCATGGTCTTTCTTTTTATCTTCTTCTTCTGGAACTCCTATGATTCAAATGTTGTAGTGTTTAATGTTATCCTGGAGGTCTCTGAGATTGTCCTCATTTCTTTTAATTCGTTTTTCTTTTTTCTCCTCTGATTCATTTATTTCTAGGATTCTATCTTCTAATTCACTAATCCTATCTTCTGCCTCTGTTATTCTACTATTTGTTGCCTCCAGAATGTTTTGGATCTCATTTATTGCATTATTCATTATGTGTTGACTCTTTTTTATTTCTTCTAGGTCCTTGTTAAACCTTTCTTGCATCTTCTCAATCCTTGTCTCCAGACTATTTAACTGTCACTCCATTTTGATTTCAAGATTTTGGATTAATTTCACTATCATTATTCAGAATTCTTTTATCCTTTCCTTTAGCTGCTGGGTATTCCTCTGTCTCCTCATCTTGTTATAATTGCCAAGTTTAGAGTGTCCTTACTATATTCTGGTAGTTTGTTGATTTCTCTTTATTGAGGCAGTTTACTGATCTTTTCAGTATCTGATCTCTGCCCTGCTACAGAGGGGTGGAGATGAATACCCAAATCTAAGCCAGCCAGGTTCAAGCACTTGGATAGTCCTCAGAAGCACAGACTCGGTTGAGTCTGCGTTTTGTGCCCTTCCCAGGTCCGAGTAGCGCAGGTGATGAAGTGCTTAGTGAGTGCAGCTGCTGCGACTTATCGCCTCCCCGCCACTCAGTTTTCTGAGTATACATCCGGCACACTTTCTTAGGCAGATGTTGACCGTCCAGAGCCCCAAGAAGCATTAGTTAACACAGAAACCTGCTTACAGTTTTGTAGATAATGTGTCTCTAGGGCTGTGATTGCCCACTTCGGCTCTGGCTGCCTGTCACCAGAGTGGGACGGTCTGCAGCCAGCTATCTCTGTGCAGTCCTCTGTTCTGTACGTAGTCCTGGTGGTGTCTTAGGTTAGGGCTGGCTTTTGATGTAGTAGATATCTGACAGTCTGGTTATTTCGCTTAGGTAGCACTCGGGATAGCCAGGCCAAATCCAGGCCTCCCCAGACAGCCATTTTGCTTTTTTGCATTTCTTTTCCATGGGGATGGTCTTGATCCTGTCTCCTGTACAATGTCACGAACCTCATTCCATAGTTCCTCAGGCACTCTATCTATCAGATCTAGGCCCTTAAATCTATTTCTCACTTCCACTGTATAATCATAAGGGATTTGATTTAGGTCATACCTGAATGGTCTAGTAGTTTTCCCTACTTTCTTCAATTTAAGTCTGAATTTGGCAATAAGGAGTTCATGATCTGAGCCACAGTCAGCTCCTGGTCTTGTTTTTGCTGACTGTATAGACCTTCTCCATCTTTGGCTGCAAAGAATATAATCAATCTGATTTTGGTTTTGGCTATTTGGTGATGTCCATGTGTAGAGTCTTATCTTGTGCTTTTGGAAGAGGGTGTTTGTGTTTTTAAATTTTTCCCTTGTAGTGGACATCTAATCTTACCACATTATGATCAGAGAAGATGCTTGCAATGATTTCAACTTGTTTGAACTTACCAAGGCTAGATTTATGACCCAGGATGTGATCTATCCTGGAGAAGGTTCCGTGTGCACTTAAGAAAAAGGTGAAATTCATTTTTGGGGGGTGAAATGTCCTATAGATAGCAATTAGGTCTAACTGGTCCATTGGATCTTTTAAAGTTTGTGTTTCCTTACTAATTTTCTGTCTGGTTGATCTATCCATAGGTGGGAGTTTGGTATTAAAATCTCCCACTATTATTGTGTTACTGTTAATTTCCCCTTTCATATTTATTAGCATTTGCCTTACATATTGCAATGCTTCTATGTTGGGTGCATACATATTTATAATTGTTGTATTTTCTTCTTGGATTGATCGTTTGATCATTATGTAGTGTCCTTCTTTGTCTCTTTACATGGCCTTTATTTCAAAGACTATTTTATCTGATATGAGTATTGCTACTCCTGCTTTCTTTTGGTCTCCATTTGCATGAAATATCCTTTTCCAGCCATTCACTTTCAGTCTGTATGTGTCCCTTGTTTTAAGGTGGGTCTCTTGTAGACAGCATATACAGCTTTCTTGTTTTTTATATCCATTCAGCCAATCTTTGTCTTCTGGTTGGGACATTCAACCCATTTACATTTAAGGTAATTATTGATAAGTATG
Organism: Tragelaphus eurycerus; assembly: GCA_935064755.1. Taxonomy (NCBI): domain Eukaryota; kingdom Metazoa; phylum Chordata; class Mammalia; order Artiodactyla; family Bovidae; genus Tragelaphus; species Tragelaphus eurycerus. The sequence continues at coordinate 97,271 of CAKXYN010000356.1, read as the reverse complement.
ATCCCGTTACCATTTACTTTGTTGTTCTGAGTTCAAGTTTTCTGTTTCCTGTGTAGAGAAGATCCTTTGGCATTTGTTCAAGAGCTAGTTTGGTAGTGCTGAATTCTCTCAGCTTTTTCTTGTCTGTAAAGCTTTTGATTTCTCCTTCATATTTGAATGAGATCCTTGCTGGGTATAGTAATCTGGGTTGTAGGTTTTACTCTTTCATCACTTTAAGTATGTCCTGCCATTCCCTTCTGGCATGAAAATTTTCCATTGAAAGATCAGCTGTTATCCTTTTTGGAATCCCCTTGTGTGTTACTTGTTGCTTTTCCTTGCTGCTTTTAGTATTTGTTCTTTGTGTTTGATCTTCATTAATTTGATTAATATGTGCCTTGGGGTGTTTTGCTTTGGGTTTATCCTGTTTGGGACCCTCTGGGTTTCTTGGAATTGGGTGGTTATTTCCTTCCCCATTTTAAGGAAGTTTTCAACTATTATCTCCTCAAGTATTTTCTCATGGCCTTTCTTTTTGTCTTCTTCTTCTGGGACTCCTATGATTCAAATGTTGGGGCATTTAACATTGTCCCAAAAGTCTCTGAGGTTGTCCTCATTTCTTTTCATTCATTTTTTTTTTTTTTTTCTGCTTCATATATTTCCACCATTCTATCTTGCACCTCACTTATCCTATTTTCTGCCTCAGTTACTCTACAGTTGGTTCCCTCTAGAGTGCTTTTGATCTCAGTTATTGCATTATTCATTATTGATTGACACTTTTTTATTTCTTCTAGGTCCTTGTTAAACATTTCTTGCATCTTCTCAATCCTTGCCTTCAGTCTCTTTATCTTTAACTCCATTTGGTTTTCAAGATTTTGGATCATCTTTCCTATAATTATTCTGAATTCTTTCTCAGGTAGACTCCCTATCTCCTCCTCTTTTGCTTGGTTTGGTGGGCATTTACCATGTTCATTTACCTGCTGAATATTTCCCTGCATTTTCATTTTGTTGAGATTGCTGTGTTTGGGGTGGCCTTTGTATGCTGGAAGTTTTTGGTTCCTCTTTATTGTGGACATTCCTCCCTGTGGGTGGGGTTGGACTGGTGGCTTGTCAAGATTTCCTGATTAGGGAAGCTTATGTCAGTGTTCTGGTGGGTCGAGCTGGATCTCTTCTCTCTGGAGTGCAATGAAGTGTCCAGTAGTGAGTCTTGAGGTGTCTATGGGTTTGGTGTGACTTTGGGCAGCCTGTATTTTAATGCTCAGGGCTATATTCCTGCATTGCTGGAGAATTAGCATGGTGTGTCTTGCTCTGGAACTAGTTGGCTCTTGGGTGGAGCTATGTTTCAGTGCAGGTATGGAGTCAGGAGTTCTCTGGTTTTCTCAAGTTTTGGATTTAAGCCTCCTGCCTTTGGCTTTCAGTCTTATTCTTACAGTAGCCTCAAGACTTCTCCATCCATACAGCACTGATGATAAAACATCTAGCTTAATGGTGAAAAGATTCTCCACAGTGAGGGACACTCAGAGAGGTTCACAGAGTTATATGGAGAAGAGAAGAGGGAGGAGGGAGACAGAGGTGACCAGGAGGAGAAGAGTGTCAGTCAAAAGGGAGAGAGCAATCTAGCCAGTAATCAGCTCCCTAAGTGTTCTCCACAGCCCAGAACACACTTCACAGAGTTAAATAGAGAAGAGAAGGGGGAGGGAGGAGATAGAGTGACATAGGGGAGAAGGGGAGAGTCAAAAGGGGAGAAAGCAATCAAGCCAGTATTCACACCCCTAAGTAAAAATGGGTACTGAAGATGAGATTCTTAAAGGTACAAAATTGGTAACAAATACCAAAAAGCAAAGATTAAAAATCTAGAGTAGATGTTGGATTCTGAAAAATACAATATTAAAGAAAAAAATCACAAAAAATTATAATATATATATATGAAGTTTGCTGTAAAAAATAGGTTTTTTTGCAAAGTAATAGTAGGTTTTAAAAATGAAAATTAAAGGAGTAATAAAGAACTTAAAAATAAAATAATTAAAAAATGATAATTATAAAAATATATCTAGGAATTTCTTTGGAGCTGCTGCCAGCAGGGTGGGGTCAGTTCAGTTTCAGATAGTTCCCTGTTCCAGCTTATACTTCTTCTCAAGGTCTATAGGCCCCTTCCAATGCGTAGTCAATGCTAACTACAGGGTTTTAATCTGCTGCACCTGTCACTTCCAGAGCGGCTCCACCTTCTTTATTTATTTTACCTTCCTCTGTTTGCAAGTCCTTTCAGTGTCTAATTTCCACCCTGACACAAGGGAGTGAAGGTGGTCACTTATTTTGGCTCACTTGTTCAGTTGTGTTGAGGAGAGGGAGGAACACTGCAAACAAATATCATTGGTATGTGTGGGGAGTACTCATGTGTGGGGCAAGACCACATGGGGCTTGCCCCAGCTCATGATGGCCTGTGCTTTCCCAGTCTACACTGCTCCGGCTCCAGGTTGCTCTGCAGGGGAACTGTCCAAAGTTGGCCCTGCATTTCATGCACTTCCCTGGTCTGAGCTGCTCAGGTTCAGATTCTCAGGTACTCCACAAAGGCACAGACTCAGCTGGACCTGTGTTTTGTGCCCTTCTCAGGTCCAAGCAGCTCAGGTGACCAGGTGCTTGGCAAGCACACTGTCCCAGGTGGGCTGTGTGTCTTAATCACCTCCCTGGTCCCAGCTGCTTGGTGTCCCATGTGTGCCAAAAGAGCACTGTCTCAGGTGTGCTGCGTATCTCCTCTGGGGGGCTGATCTCAGGCTGCGACCTTCCTGGCAATCGTCCAGGATCCCAGGAAGATGTGGTTAGCAAGTAGGAGCCTGCTCACAGTTTGGTGGAGGATGCCATCTCTGGGGCTGAGATTGCCCCTCGTCTTCCACCTCTGGCTGTTGCCCACCTGCCTCTCTGCCTCTGGCAGGGTGAGGGACCAGTCCACAGCTAGCTAGCTCTCCTTTGGTGTTCACTCAGTCCTTTGTTCTGTGAGGTGACCAGACTCTGCCTTAGGTTAGAGCTTTCACAGGAAAATTCTCTCTCTCTCTGGCTATCCCACAGTTTGGGTTGCTATCTCACCTTAGCTCCCTCAGATTGTCCTCAGGGCATTCAGGCCCAGTCCTTACCCTAAGCATGCAACCCACGCCTCTCCTGCTCGCTGTGGCAGATGTGAGTGTCTAGGCTCTTTCTCCGCTGGGAGTTGTGGTTAAGGCACGTATTCTGTGGAATTTTTTCCCCTCCCACTTATGTTCCCCTCTGCAATTCCAAAACTCCCCACAGACCTGTTAAGACAGTTTCCTGATGATTGGAAACTTCTCCTCCTTCATGACTCCCTCCCCAGGACGAGTCTCCCTCCCTAACTCTTCTGTCTCTCTTTTTGTGTTACATTTTGTCCTACCTCCTTTCAAAGAGAATGGGCTGCCTTTCTGGGTGCCTGGTGTCCTCCGCCAGAGTTCAGAAGTTGTTTTGTGGGAGTTGCTCAGCATTCAAATGATCTTTTGATGAATTTGTGGGGAAGAAAGTGATCTCCTCTTTCTATTCCTCCACCATCTTAGGCCCCACCTCTTACTTTTAAATATTTATTTAATCAGCTGTGCTGGGTCTTAGTTGTGGTACACAGGGTATTCAGTTGAGGCATGTGGGATCTAGTGCCCTGACCAGGGATTGAACCCGGCCCCCTCTGTGTTGGGAGCTCAGAGTATTAGCCTCTGGACCAGCAGGGAATGCTGCAGCATCCTACTTAAAAAAAAAAAAAAAAAAAGTAATTTGTTTTTGGCTGTGCTGGGTCTTTGTTGCTATGTGGGCTTTGCCCTGGTTGTAGGGAGTGGGGGCTACTCTCTAGTTTCTGTGCTTGAACTTCTCACTGTGGTGGCTTCTCTTGTTGGGAAGCATGGGCTCTAGGCACTTGGGCTGCAGTAGTTGTGCACAGGCTTAGTTGCTCCACAACATGTGGGATCTTCCAGACCAGGGATTGAACCTATGTCTCCTGCATTGGCAGGCAGATTTTTAACCACTGCACCACCAAAGAAGTCATTCCCCTCCCTCTTCCTGCCAACCTCCTACTTAAAAAAAAATACTAAAAACAACCTGTTTAGTAAATTTTCAGGAGTCTGAGCTCTGAGGTCAGTGTCTGTGGTGTCATTCTCCCAAAGGCATCTTGGCTTCAGATACTGGTTGGGCTCATGGGACTGGCGACCAGGGCAGGTCTGGCAACTGAAAACAGGCTTGGCCTCTGGTGCTCTGCCCTCACTTACTCACCCAGGGTCCCCGAGCCCTGGCAGCCAAGCAGAGCAGCGCCAGGTGGGTCAGGTACAGCTATGGGGCCTCTGAGGTCCGAGTGGAGCCTGCATTGGAGGCAGCTGGCTGTCCTGTGACTGTGACTGCTGCTGTCTTGTTTGCCCATGCAGGGCAGTCATGGTGTCAGGTGAGGCCTGGCCACTGTCATGGGGACAGGATGGGACCTCAGACAGCTCACATCAACAGCCCCCTTCCTCACCTCTGCTTCACTGCGTGGCTTGTGGCTGCTGGCATCTCTCTGGGCTGGGAGGGTGTGTAAAGCACCAGCCCCGTTGTTCAAGGTCAGTTGAGACCCCAAGCTCTGGGGTCACACACCATCGCTGCCACCATGCAGGTCTTCCAACTTCTGTGAGGGAGGGCCTGTGCAGGCCTGGGGATGATGGGGGTTTTGGGGGTGTTGTGGGCTGGCCCAGGATCCAGTTTTTGAGGGGAGGAGAGGGGAGGGGAGGGAGAGGAGGGAGAAGCTTTGACCTGCTCAGGCTTCCAGGGGATTCCAGGCCCTGCTCCGGTGGGAGGTGCAGGTGAGAAGCCCCTGCAAGTTTCTGGGTCTCCACTGTATTTCAGTTGAATCCCCTCTGCTTGCATCACCCCTAACTCTCTCTCACTCCTGTGGCCCCAGCCACAAGCCATGGAAGATGGAGAGTTTATGTGGCTTCCCTTCCTGTAGGGAAACCAAGCAGACAAACGTGTTCCTTTAGGAAAGCATGAAAGAAATGAGAAAATAACAGTGGGTGGTTATTACTGACACGATTCATGTAGAGACTCTTCACAAGCCTGGCACAGGGAGGGAACTGAGGGCCATTGCCCCCAGTCCTGGAGTTACCACCTCCCACCCCCCACCCCCGCCCCATAGCCCACTCACCCCTTGGTGTCTTCTGGTGACCGAGTGGACTTCATCCTCCTGAACCCATTCTGGAAGGATCAGGACAGAGCAGAGTTCATTCATAGAGGGGAGGGTGTGGTCAACTCCTAAGAACGCCATTGCCTCCACTCTGTGCTGGAACTCAGTTCTGGGTCTAAGCAAGCGTGGCTTCCTGGTGCAGTCACCACCTTCACTCACCTGGGGGGGCGGTGGACTTTGTGTCCACCTTGTCCCCACATGCAGCCTGGTCACCCCTGGGGGCTGTGCTGTGTGCATCTGCTCTGCTCACAGCGCACCCTATGGTCCATCAGACTTCACTCACAAAAGGGAAGTGTAAGGATGAACTATTCCATAGTTAAGAATTTCAAGGTCGCGACAGCATTGACCAAAGCACATAGGCATAGGTACAAGACCCGTGCATTACAGAAGCCACTGCGTGGGCTTCAAGGACCCTCTGGGTAGGGGGTGGGATGGGGTCTGGACAGGAGTTTCCTGCACACGCAGCTCCAGGCTCTGTTGTCCACAGGGTGGACGAATGTTGGCACTGCCTGTCTGTGTGGAGGGGCTCTGGGGCTGCCCAGCTCAGTAAGAACAGCAATGGTGGGAAGGGAGGTCGTGCTCCCTTAGCATCCCTGACCTCACAGGTCCTCATCAGGGCAGCTAAGTGCCTAAACAGCCCCTTCCTCATCCAGCTCTGAAGACCTGGAGGAAAATGTGGGGGCTGAAGGACATGCAGAAAACACAATTCTGTAAAGCAATTATCCTTCAATTAAAAAATTTAAAAATATTAAAGAAAAAAAAAAACACACAAATAACAGCAACAGCAGGGCTTGCATTCTCAGCCAGCCTCTGCCAGATTCTGCCTGTGCTTATGCAACAGACCAAAACGCTGGTGCTCCCACCCTGTATCACAGATGAGAATAGAGACACAGAGAGGTTGAGCATCTTGCCCCATGTCACACAGATGATGAAGGCAGAGCTGAGAACTGGACCCCCGTGGTCGAGTCTGGAGTCCAGATGCTGTGATGACCCTGATGAAGTGGCAAAGACAGAGTGAGGGAAACCAGATGGCCCAGGCTGAGCGAGGCACATGCACATGCACACATACACATGCATGTGGCCTTCACTTTTGAGGCTACAGAGTCAGAGAAAGACAGCGGGCAACCAGGAGAGGCCAAAGTAGAGTCTAGGTCTATAAGGAGGAGAGGCCACACCTCCCAGGAAGCCAGAGTTTTCTCTTTCCTGATGAGTCTGTCTCAAATCCTAGATTCCTCTCCCTGGACCCTGGAAGTGACTGTCCAGTGACCTGAGTTGGCTCCAGAATAATGCCTTCTCAGGGGTTCACTACCACTGGACCCCACGGCTGTCAGTAATAAGGGGGGATGAGTATGTAGTCTGGGCTTCAGATTTATTTGGAGACAAAATTTATTAGAAGAAGTACAAAAAAACGTGAAGGCAATTGACATGAATATCTACAGAACAATTAAGAAACCATCTGCTGTTTATATACCTCCTCTCCTGTCATGAAAGTGGAAGGTCTGTTTAATCAATTTATTTTGTGTTCATCACACTGCTTCTTTAAAATATTTGTTTATGTGTTTATTTACATGGCTACACTGTGTCTTAGTTGCTGCATGTGGGAGGTAGTTCCCAAATCAGGTATTGGACATGGCTCTATGCATTGGAGTAGTAGCCACTGGACCACCTGGGAAGTCTCTCCTCATACTCTTGGTGAACATAATGGATCATAAACCTGCTCTGAGGCCCCCTTAGAGCTGAGGGCATGGGGTGGCTGCAGTAATCTTCCTGTGGCTAGGATGTGGTTTTTTGGTCATGACTCACTCACACTCCATGCAAACACTGGGCTTCTCCCCTGTGTGTCCTTTGGTGTCTGACGAGATTGAACATCACACTGAAGCCTCGCCCACACTCCCTGCAAACATAGGGCTTCTCCCCTGTGTGTGTCTTTCGGTGTCTGACGAGATTGGACATCACACTGAAGCTTCTCCCACACTCCCTGCAAACATAGGGCTTCTCCTGTGTGTGTGTCCTCAGGTGTGTGATGAGAATTGAATTCAAACTGAAGCTTTGCCCACAATCACCACAAACATAGGGCTTCTCCCCTGTGTGTGTCCTCTTATGTTTGTTGAGATTTGACTTCTCATTGAACCTTCGCCCACACTCCCCACAAACATAGGGCTTCTCCCCTGTGTGTATCCTCTGGTGTGTGATGAGTTTTTTATTCAAACTGAAGCTTCGCCCACAATCACCACAAACATAGGGCTTCTCCCCTGTGTGTGTCCTCTTATGTCTGGTGAGATTTGACCTCCCATTGAAGCTTTTCCCACACTCCTTGCAAGCATAGGGCTTCTCCCCTGTGTGTATCTTCTCATGTGTGATTAGATTTGATGTATCCTTGGAGCCTTGCTCATGCTCTCCGTACTTGACTCTTATAATCCCTGAGACCCCTGCCTCCATGAATAATTTGCCTGTGTCCTCTGGATTCTGTTTCTGGCTTGTGCTGGGCTCTTCGGTCATTCTCTCATGAACCTCAGAACTCCCCATTTGTCCTCTGGGTGTGTAGGAAGAGGGCATTGAAATCCTCTTCAGCCTTATGCAAAGTTTGGGGCCTTTCAGCAAAGGATGGGGCCTTTCCTTGGCCTCTCGACCCTCTGGTTTGTCACTCGGGCTGTGTGGATCAGAATATCGCTGCTGCTCGTTTTGATTGCCTGGGCAGGGATCCTCTGGTTGGAGGTGGTCTCCTACAGATGGCCTCAGGAGGATCTGAGAGGGATGATTGCGTTGGACATGTTGGCTGAGGGGATTTCTGACTGGAGAAGGACAGAGAGCAGGAGGCACATGGGTGGATCTTGCGCTTTGGTTCTGCTGAGAGAGGAAGTTTTAGTCAGGTAGCTGGTTTGCCATGGTAAAGCCTGCCCCAGTAATCATCTTAGTGTTGATGGTGCACGATTTGTCTCCCATCAAGTGTGTCTTTACAGTCCACTTTTCCATTCCATTCTTATCCTCTACATCTACAGAAATCCAGGAAGCTTGCATCAAGGGCCTTTTCTACATACCACCCAGCCTAGGGACCTTTCAGTAGCATCAGAGGCAGTGTCTCTCCTGATAGAGGTGGATCTGCAGAGACCTTTCCCTGCATGTAAGTATTTGAAAAGTCGTGTCACAGTGGCCACAGGTATTTTACCCTACTGAGAGATAAGACTCTTGATGACTTAGGTGGAATCTTCCTGAATGGCTCCCTGTGAGGGGAAAGGGTCTATTAAGTTAGGGGCACCTGGCCTGGAGCTCTCTGCATATGGGAGGCAGCACAAGGGATGGTTAGAGCAGGTGTGAGTAAAGCTGATTTTGAGGCTCCTTGTTCAAAGAGCAGCCTTTCAAAGAAACCACTCTGCAGGAAGTGGGTTTGAGACTGGACGAGACCAAGAGGCCCAGGTCCCACTGACTACAGGTCTCTGGCTCCTGCTGCCCCAGTTGATTCATAAATTGCTCCTCTCTCTTTCTATACATCATAAAATAAAGACATGTCCTTTCTCAAGCCTCACAAATATCCACACCTCTTATTTCACACAGTCTTAGTCCTTTTAACACGTACTAGGAAGTCCTGCTTAAAAATACTTCTCCAGCCAGACTCTTCACACCCTCACTCCCAAGCATCTTTACCCAGGCCACTCTCCCCTCATGTCTGGCAATGAACTGACCTCTGAGGGGACTCCCCACTGCTGTCTCTTCCCAAAAATGAACCGAAGCATCATCTTAGCACAGAGAACATGCCACTTGGAGCTGATAGCCACATGGTTGTTCTGTGTCACCCAGGAAGACCCCCTAGGGCCTGCACATGGACACAGGCACTGAGGCTTCTGTGTTCCATCCAGCATCCTTCCTCTCCCTCTGTGCTTCCTCCTGCGACCACTGGCATGGCCTCTGTTCCTGGCCCTGGGGCTGCAGCACTGGCTGCTCCCCTGCCTGGAATCCTGGAATCCACAGGTGTTATCTCTGCAGAGACCCTGCCCCACCATCCTCCGCCACACCCCACTCTGTTCATGCTGATCCGAGGCACTTTTCATGCACTGGTTTTCCCCAGAGCACCAGCCCCTGTCTGGTATGAAGCCCATGCTGCCCCAAGGCAGTGGTTCTGTCTGTTTCAGTGCGTGTAGCCCCGTCTGGCACAAAGTATGAACTCACATGACAACAAACTGAAACAGTAACTGAATGCAAATCACTGTATGCCTGTCACTTAGAAATGTGGAGGAAATGAGGAAGAAACTGGTAAAGGTGAGAGAGCTGGTAGGTGCTAAAAAGCTTGATTTTTGCTTCTAAGCCTTTCAGCAGAAGGTGATGTTACATATTTTTTGCATGAAATGTTGAAAATTAGAACTAATATTTTTAATATAAATATTTTTCCTAACAGTCTTATGAAATGAATCAAATTCTGAGGCATTTTAATTGCAACTTGACTGACTTTAGACTGGATTGGACTGGATTCTGGATTCTGCTTCAGAATCGGACCAGGGAAGCTCCCCAGGATGGGGTGGAGTGCTAGAAGAGGGGTGGCACTCACCTCTCCGGGCTGAGAGCTTGCTCTTCCCCCTGCTGTCCTGCTTGATGCCGAGTTCCTTGCCATACTCATCCCCATACCAGACCAGCAGCTCACAGCCCGGCCTGACCACCTGGCAGGTTCGGTAGAAGATCTGCCCATGATACTGCATGGCCACCAGGTTCTGCTCCTCATCATGCCGGGCACAGTTCACATATCTGGGGTCAAGACCGGGAAAGGGAAAGAAACCATAGGTAAGGAGACCCTTCCACTATCGGACCATGCCCAGCTTCTTGCCTTCAGGCTCTGAGGCCGCCATGGTTCCCACTGCCCCTCATGGGGACCTTCTGTTCACACCTTAGACCTGGCTGTGTAAATTCCTATTTCCAGATCCTGTTTCCAGTTCTCTTCCTGGCTGGAATGCTTTTCTCTCCTTACCTAATTAGCCATTGTCCAGAGCCCAGTTCCAGACTTGTCTCCACCTGGACTCTCCATAAGACTGGTGACCTCCAGCTCCTCTAAACTCTAAATTAAGTTCTCTTTCATTCCGCAGGACTTAGTACTCCTAGGCTAGCATGCACCCCTCAGCACTCACCCCAGCCTGCCTTCTCTCCAGAGGCTTTTCTCCAATCTCCTGACATGTATCCAGGGTCCTATTCACTTGCCCACCCTCTCCCATGGAAACATGGAGAGTGCTCTGACATAGCTTGAGACAGAGAACAGTAATAGTTTATTCACTTTCTGCCTGCCCTGATGAAAGTAGAGGCCCTCAGAGAATGGCCATGCTCATGGCCATCCTGCTCCCCGTTCCTTCTCAGGCCTCAGGGCCCACTTCTCACTGGAACTGAGCCTGGGGAGGTTGTTGCCCACATGGACTCAAGGTCTCCCATGTTAGGTTATCCTGGTGCTGTGCAATTATTCAAAAATAGAAAAGGAAAGTTACTATTCCGAAAATGAATTGGTTAATGTCTGTCTTCAGTATGTTCTCCAAAAGGACATGGGTTGTGTGATCTGCTTCAGTAATGAAGTTCACTGTCTAAACTGGGACATACAGTGTTTGGTATAAGTGTCAATTAAGTGAGTCAAAGTGTCCCTGGTGAATCTAGACTCCTCAAGTTGTTTTCAAGTACCTCAGTTTTGTTGAGCATATAGACTTAGATTTTGAGGGCACATGCTATATTTTTCTTTCTTTCTTTCTAATGTCTTTTGAAATGAAAAAGCATGATATGGAGGGAAAAGAGGAAAGAAGATGTGAAAGCTACCGAGGGAGATGGGCTGAGAAGGAAAGGGGTGTGGGCTTGAGGGAGGAGCGACATCTACAAACTGCAGGCTCACTGCACCCACCTCATCCAGTTGGCCAAAGACGTGTCTTCTCCATCCACATACTCACAGCGGTTTCTCCCTTTGGTGACCTGAGTGTCAGAAAAGAGATACAAGCTTTCTTCTCTCTTTATTTTTTTGGTAGTAAGTAATAGAACTCTCCCCCCGCTGGCATTGGTGCTCTTCAGCCTGCATGGATTCAACTGCCAGTCGTACCACACAATAAGCTCCTTAATCATCATTTCAAGTCTGAGTCTATTGGCACATTGAAGGCAAGGGCTCCACAAGTGAAGAGTCACTTCTGTATGCCTGTACCACTGTCTCCCACCTCTCCTCTGATCTTTAGATGGAGGTCTTGTGTGCCTGTACCACTGCCTCCCACCTTCCTCTGACATTTGGATAGAAATCTTGTGTTCATGCCCAGTGCACAGAGTACACAGGGCTGACTGTGTCATTGCCGACCATGTCATCACCATCCGTGTCCTTCCATGTAGACATGAAGTACACTCCCACAACATACAAATGATTAGAGCCAGAGGACAGGAAAAGAGGGCTATTTCTCACCGTCCAGCAGTATCCACTGTGGGAGTCCTCTTCATTGTATATGATCTGACCCTCATAAGGGCCAAAATGCAGGCCCAGGGGCAGATCAGATGCCTCGTTCCACACTCCAAGCCCAGCCTCAGGGATGCCCGATGGTCTGATACTTAACCCCGGGGGCAGAGTGAGGGCTGAGCGGTTGGCATGCCCCTTTTCCACTGCAGAGTCCTTTACAAAAGTTGGGGGCCCATGGGCAGCACAGCTGTCAATGAAGAAGTTCTGACATTCCTCACAATCTGGAAGTGAGAGCAACAGGGATGAGGGGAGGTATAGTGATGTTGCTGGTCTTAAAGACCTTCAGAAAGATCTGGGGCACTCACGGCCTTTGGTCTTGATCCTGTACCCCAAGTCATAGAGGAAGGGGATGATTGGGGGACCAAATGGTGAGGTGAGGTTATTGTACCAAGGTCTCATAACCCCTTCTCCATGAGTGGGCCAGCAGGGTCACTCACACAGGTAGTTGTCATCCTGGGGCTCGCTGACCTCTTGATACACATGGCCCTTTCTTTCTCGTAAACTGTACCTCTTCACTTCAGTCTCCTTTCTTCTGAGTTCTAACATGGAAAACAGAAGCTAAGCAAGGCTGGTGGGGTCTGGAGAATTAGTCCCTGTTTTATCAGAAAGGGTGAGATCTCCTACTTGTCCATCTATACAGTTTGTTAAAACTTTTTCACATTTATTTTTCAAACTTTTACTTTTGTATTTTTATGTTTTAATGATACATTATTTATTGGCCATGCTGCATGGTTGGTGGGATCTTAGTTCCCTGACCAGGAAGGGAATCCACACCTCCTGCAGTGGAAGTGTGGAGTCATAACCACTTAACCACCAGAAGTCCCTTCTCTATAGTTTGTTTCTTCTCCCTTTAACTACTGGTTCAGGAGACTGAGGTTCCACACTGACCACAGAGGCCCAGTTCAGTGTTAGCTTCCTGCACTTCCCGTTAGTAGGTTTAACTTCCCAACCTTCTTACTTAGGAAATAGTTCACTGACACATCTACTCAGAAAATATATGTTAAGGGCATGACATGTAAAGCATTGAGCAGTGGTCTGTGTATAAATACTAACAAAGTGCGGTCCCTATCATCACAGCTGGATTTATTGAACTACTTGTAGGTGTCAGCACTTTTGCATTTCATGTAATGCTTCCAAACACCGTATGAGTTATGTATCTGTATCTTCACTTTACAGATGAGCAATCAAGACCTCAGAAAATGTATAAGATTTTTCCCAAGGCCCCAGTGCTAACTTTATGTCTCAGATCAGTCCAGTTTAAACCCACGCCTACCCAAAGTCCACACCCCACACCTAGGCCATACTTACTAGCTTTTCTACAGGGATTAGAGGAACTAATTAGAGGAACTCCCCAAACTTTATCTTACCGACTTTTTGTCTGGGATGCTTTCCAGGGGTCCTCGCTTCTCTGCGAGGGGGCACTGGTTTCTGAGCCTGTTTGGAGCCACTTTTCTTCAGCAATCTTCCTGCTCCCGGCAATTTCTTCAAACTAGATACCTTATTTAATGGTTCCCTGGACAATCTCTTCCATGTGAGTAAAAGACAACATGCATTTCTTTAGTTCTTTAGGACTGTATGAAGTGTTTTTACATGCATGACTTTAGTTAATACTTTGACAATTCTTGGAAATACCTGGTGGAGGGAGGCTCTGAACACTGGAGTGTAGAAAAAGGACCTAAGTGGGTAGTGAATCAAAACTAGAATTCATATCTTAAGATTCTTTCCCTTCAACTTTCTGCATAAAAGTAAGAGCAACGCAGGGAGAATAGCTTGAAGTCAGGGGAAGAAGAGGGTAAGGGCTCATAGAGAAATCCATGAGGTTTTCTATTAATTAGTGGACCTTTGATGGACGAGGAAGTATGGAAAATTACAGAGGGGACAAAACACATCTGGAAAATAAGATGACAAAGCAGTGAGATTGAGAAGAGAAAAGATGATCCACAGAAACACATTCAGACAATAAAGAAAATGAGCTGAAAGTTGCAGATTGCCATGTCCTAGATACAATGTTTGGAATTAAAGTAGCTGGCCTCCTCAATTCTCCTTGAAGAAGGCTGTACGACTAGCGGGTTCTCCTCAGTTTCCTGATCTATAAATTGGTATACATGCTAATTCTTAATGTTATAGTGGACATGAAGTTTAATAACATTCAACAAATCATTGTGTGAGCTATTTAATACAGTATGAATGTGAGCGTACATCCCTGCCATCAATATATCCCCTTGACTGCTTCTATATTTGAAGTCTAGCTCACAAATACTATCCTCAGTATTCCTTGACCTTCTTATTCCTAGATGAATGTTTAAATGTGGAGTCAATCATTCGCAAAACATTCAGAGGGCCCTTAGGGGCTTTGAGCTGGGCCTGGACATGTCAGAATTAACGGGTATGGGCTACGCTCTCAAAGCTCACAAAACAGGGGCAGGCTAAACAAATGATTCCAAACAGGAGAGTTGTCTAATCAGAGCTCAGAGGAAGGACTTGTTACTTCCTCCTACAAGAATGAGCATTTGAAATCGTGTCCAGATGATGAGTTTCTACTCAAAAGCTGGTAACCTATGTTAAGTCCTTCAGTTATTTTCTTATTTGTTGTTTTTGAGTCATAAACCTGAAGCTTGTCAGAGCTGCAAGTTACTTCCTCTTTTTGGAGTAGGAGTCTCTGAGGTAGGGATCATGCCACCTTCTTCATCCTGGACCGTCCACTCTACAAACTGTCCAACATGTCCTTCAGCTTCTTCATCTTGGACCGTCCACTCTACAAACTGCCCAACATGTCCTTAAGCTTCCCTTAGTCAGATATCCTTCACTAGCACAGCACAAAAGAACTGAGGTTGAAAACATCTCTCAGATGAATGATATAAAGACTTATGAAGAAACTTTATAGAACTATGGAAAATCTAACCACTTTGTAAGGGGTTTAGAGAAGGTGCTTTGGATTAGATTGTACCACCAGTGATACTGTGATCCCACGAATATAATTGAACTTTTTTTTACCTCAGTTTATTGATCTATAATGGTATAGCTATATACCTACTTATAGGTACTGTAGGATTGTTTTAAGGTTTAAGTAAGTTTATTCACATAAAATGCTTAAAGTCTGAAATATTGTGAAAATAATGTAATAATAGAACACCCTACTATATTTGCTGTTCTTACTAACTATAAAGATGGTAATGATATCAGACATTGTGCTAAAGATTCAGGACAGGAAGGCAGCAGTCTCTAGGATCTCTGTGTTTTCTCCTATTCTCACCTGTGACTGGATCCGTGAGGAGGATTCTTTGTCAACAGGATTTGGGAGACACTCACCTTCTGGTGTTTACCAGAAGGCTCCCCTCTGAAGGCCATCCCAGAAGGTTTACCTAAAAAATGATGAGAATCAGTGTTTTGGTTAGTAAATGTTTCCAAACTCTGGGCGTTCTAATTAAGGACACAAAATTCTGAGCCAGAGAGTGACAAGGACAAGGATTACCAAAGGAGGAATGGAAAGTGATTTCTGTATCATCAATTCCTATGCTTCCACTGGGAGCATAACATAATTATATTAAAATTTTAAAAATATGAAACTTCATCTGTGCTTCATCCGATGCCTGTAAAGTATCTAATAAATTTACTAGACTTTCATGACAAAAATATTTAACAAAGTAAAAATAGAAGAAAGTGACTGCAATATAATAAAGGTCATATATGAAAAGTCTATCTCTAACATCATAGTCTTCAATGAAAAGCTGAAAACTTCCAAGATCAAGAGAAAAAGGCAAGGATGCCCATTCTCAATACTTCTACTAAATATAATATTAGAAGTCTTAGCCAGGGCATTAGATTAGAAAAGGAAACAAAAGGCTTCCAGTTGGAAAGAAAGAAGTAAAATTAAGTCTGTTCACAGAGGACATGATTTTATGTGCAGAAAATTTTTTAAATTTTACACACACACACACACACAAAAAAAAAAAAAAAAAAAAAACTTGCACAGAAAGTTGCATGGTACAAAATCAACATTCAAATATCTTTCCATGCATGAACAACAACCATTCCAAAAAGGAAAATAAGAAAACAATCCTATTTGTGTTTTATTTTTTAAACCTATAGTCAAGAGCTAAGTGAATTTATAGTCTAGGGTATGTTTAATTGCCTTTCATTAAGGATGTTTAGCAAAAATAATTCTTTTTACAAAGAATGATAAATTTTAAACATAAAACACTGGAAAACCTATACCTTCACCTTCATTCAGGCTCATGTCAATACTCAGCCACAACCACTTTAGAATGCTGAAAATTATGTTTTCTTTGCTAATGGCTGAGATGCAGTTGAGACCTAAGCCCAGGCTGGTTTCTTGAATACACCTCTAAATCCTTCTGGCCCCTCACCTTGTTGCCTTGGTGTCCATTCTTCATCAGAATCCTCAGTGTCATCTACCTGGGGTTTGATGACCTGCCTGCGGTGATGCATGAAACCTGGTTGAGTGGCTCTGAAACCTGGAAAGAAGCAAAATATATGTTCTAAGAAAGAGGCACAAAGCACAGAAGCAATGGAAAATGTCACAAAGTCAGGGAAATCAGTAGGATGGGCTGAAAGAATGTAGAACAAGGCAAGATGTGAGCTCTGCACTGCCAGGGTCAACCCCACTTTGGTACAAAACAATAAAAACTCCCTCCAGGTTAGTCTCCACACAAAAGGTAACTGTGAGCAGAAGAAGCCACCTAAGAGAGGGCCAAGTAAACACTAAGGGTGAAGACCTGTTTCATGTTTCCCAGGCTCACAGGCACCCAGCGCTTAGTGTCACCTATAGCAATCAGTGCTTCGTAGTTCCTTTTCACATTCCTATATCGGATTTTTTCCCATTCTCCCATCTCTGCCCACTCTTCCTTGGGGAAGTATATGGAAATGTCTTTGAAAGCATCTTTGGCCTAAGGAAAATAGTAGATTCCATCAGTGACTTACTAATATATGTCAGACCTTAGAGCTGCCTTCTCCTCCACCTTTTGTGCAGGGAGTAGCCTGAAGCTACTGGATGGTCTCTGTGAGACAGGGATGAAGGCTTTCCTTCCTGCCTGTGTCCTGCTTAACTGAACAAACACTGAGCATTTTCCTAACTCTCCCTGGACACAGGGCAGTTAATGATGCTAGTGTCCTGTTTTGTCCCACTCCTCCCCACCATCTCAGACAGGACCAGGCATTCCCATCCTATGTACATTCACAGAGAACTTCACTCAGCTGCCCAGGCAAGCAGTTTGTGGTCCTTCAGGGACCAGCGCCATGTCCTTCCTATAGAGCTGGCTTAGAGCCCAGCTTTGCCACCTCCGCCTCTCACCATGGGCTTCCACGCTGTTCTCCCAGCATCTCCCTCAGGTTCTCTGGAGACCTGTTTGGGCTCATGGCCATGGGACTGCCTCAATGCCAAGGTGCCTTAGGAAGAAGATGCTGAGATAGCCCAGACCACTGTCCAGAGCCTGGTCTTTCTTTCTTGGGTGGAGTGTCCAGGGCAGGAAGGTGTGGGGAAAGTCGGAGTGAGGGTGTTGGTGGGACGGACGGATCCTGACCAGCTATGACAGGCCAGCCTAATGTGAACTAGATTTGGTTTCTATGGTTCCCCTACAATTCAGCCCCTCTGAGGAAAGGCACTGGGAGGGACGTGTCTGTGGGTGACAGAGGGAGTCCTGAGGAGACCTAGAAGCCCCTAACTGCTGGACTGGGGTCAGGCTGAAATCAGGGCTCTGTTACAGTGCACGAGAGGGAATATTTCTCCAAGAAGTGTTTTGAGGATCTCCTCCTGGGAACTTGGAAAAATCTGGGCATAACATGGGTTCTACATTTAAGAGACAAGTCATTCTGCTTGAGGAGATCTGCAACACGGGGACTGAAGGAACTGGGATCCTCAGACAGAGGAGACTGGGGATGTTTTTGCTGATGTAGAATGTGCAGGGTGAGAGAACTTGGGATCTCTGAGGCTGGGGAAATCGGAGGTTTCTTGTTAAGGGGCTTTAGGTCTCCGACAGGCAGGACAGTGGGAGGCTTGAGGATGAAGAGTTTTAAGAGCTCCCAGGCTGAGGTATTCAGGGTCGCCGAGGTTAAGGAAATTTCATCTCTCTGCAGGTGCTATTTTGAGGGTACCTCAACCTGAGGGGAACTGGGGTTACTCTAGGTATTTGAGGGTCAACACAAGGGGATTTGGTGCTTCTGGGGGTGTAGGGACTTGTAGTCCCTGAAGCTGACGAGATGCGAGGTCCCTTCAGGTTAGGACCCAGGTTCTTCAAAGCTGACGGGATTTGGGGCCTCTCACCCTGGAATTTGAAGCCGTCAGGGTAAGGGTTTGTGAGGGTTGTGAAGGGTGTGTTCCAGTAAGTCTCCCAGCTGTCCTGCGGCGCTGCCAACCCCAGTCCTAGGCTCGTTCAGAGCTCAATGGCATGGAGTCCTCCCGCGTTGAGGCGAAGTGAAGGGCGAGCAGCCGGCCTGTACCCTGTCAGGCACAAGCGACCAATCGGCGTTGTGACAGAGGCAGTCCTGCCAATAGGCGCTGGAAGGGTGTAGAGAGAGAAGGAGGCCCCACCCAACCGCTTGGGGATTGGCTGCTCAGGGGGCGTGTCTGTCAAGAAGCCTCCAGCCCACAGGCGCACTTTGGCCATTTTCTTTGCTTGTTTTCAGGCATTGCCTCTTAGGCCTGTATCCTCAAGTGGGCGGGATGTCCTCAGGCTGGATGTTTCCTTCCAGTGCCCTCAACTAGAATCTCGGCTCCACCAGATGGCAGTCGTGCTCCTGGACTTTCTCCTAGGCCCATCTGTGCCCTACCTTGTCAAATCCAGTTTTGACAAGATCTCCTATGGGGTGAGTACCGCATTATTCAGGGGAAAACGGTGTAATTAACTAAATTCTGATGAGACACAAGATAAACAACGTATGGTCAAGGATTTAAATGCAACGCATGGAATAGGTATCTTAGAAAAAACTTGGAGGATTTTTAACCTCAAAGTAGAAGTGGCACTGATGAGTAATCTGTGTATTTAATGTAGGAATCAAAAGCCTTCAGAAATGAGATATAAATAAAACCTCAAAGTCTTGCAAGTGTTTTCTGTAAAACGAGGCTTCGAACTGGAGGACAATGGATCCACAGAGCTGAGTTTGCTTGACACCTACTAGCCTCACAAGATAAAATAGGGACCCTGTTTCTGGCCATTAGGTAGATTTGTTCACAGAAAAATAAGGTGATTTCCATGTACTGGAAGCAAGATGACTGACTAGAATTAGTATCTAGTGGTGGTTGAAACTCTGGATGGAGAAATGTTACCAAAAAAGTGAGTTTACATTTTGGTGGATGTTGAGCCAGAAGATACAACCCAGCTAAAGCTCATGGGAAGGAAAAGTGTATTACTTGCAGAACTATGGAGAACACCATGCAGCTTTCCAGAGCAGTGTCTCTCTAAACCACAAAGGTGGGGAAGGTTTAATGTACGGGAACAGGCATGTTCAAGCTTCCATGGTAGCTCAGACAGTAAGCAATCTGCCCACAACAGAAGACCTGGGTTCAATCCCTAGGTGGGGAAGATCCCCAGAGGAAGGCATGGCAATGCACTCCAGTATTCTTGCCTGGAGAATCCCATAGACAGAGAAGCTGGTGGTCCATGAGGTTGCAAAGAGTCAGACATGAGACAGTGACCAACACTTTAAATTTACAGACATGTTCATTAAGGGTCTTGGGCTGTGGCAGACTCCAAGCTTCAGTTGACTGAAGACTTGAGGGTCAGAACCAGCCACCATCAGCATCCTTTACATTTCAGCTGGTCTGGTACAGATATAGATATCTATTTTTCTTCATATTCTTTTGCCTTATCAGTTCAGTTCAGTCGCTCAGTTGTGTGTGACTCTTTGTGATGCCATGTACCACAGTACAGCAGGCTTCCCTGTCCATTAATAACTGCTAGAGTTTGCTCAACTCGTGTCCATTGAGTCGGTGATGCCATCCAACCATCTCATCCTCTGTCATCACTTCTCCCATCTTCAATCTTTCCCAGCATCAGGATCTTTTCCAATGAGTCAGTTCTTTGCATCAGGTGGCCAAAGTATCGTAGCTTCAGCTTCAGCATCAGTCCTTCCAATGAATCTTCAGGACTGATTTCCTTTAGAATGGACTGGTTGGATCTCCTTGCTGTCCAAGGGACTCTCAAGAGTCTTCTCCAACACCACAGTTCAAAGGTATCAATTCTTCGGCATTCAGCTTTCTTTATAGTCCAACTCTCACATCCATACATGACTACTGGGAAAACCCATAGCTTTGACTAGATGGACCTTTGTTGACAAAGTAATGATTCTGCTTTTTAATATGCTGTCTAGGTTGGTCAAAGCTTTTCTTCCAAGGAGCAAGCATCTTTGAATAGCATGGCTGCAGTCACCATCTGCAGTGATTCTGGAGCCCAAGAAAATAAAATCTGTTACTGTTTCCATTGTTTCCCCATCTATTTGCCATGAAGTGATGGGACCAGATGCCATGATCTTCGTTTTCTGAAAGCTGAGTTTTAAGCCAGCTTTTTAACTCTCCTCTTTCACTTTAATCAAGAGGCTCTTTTGTTCTGCTTCACTTTCTGCCATAAGGGTGGTGTCATCCGCATATCTGAGGTTATTGATAGTTCTCCCAGCTATCTTGATTCCAGCTTGTGCTTCATCTAGCCCAACATTTTGCATGATGTACTCTGCACATAAGTAAACATGGTGACAACATACAGCCTTGATATACACCTTTCCCAATTTAGAACCAGTCCATTGTTCCATGTCTGATTCTAACTGTTGCTTCTTGACCTTCATACAGATTTCTCAGGAGGCTGGTAAGGTGGTCTGGTATTCCCATCTTTTGGGAATTTTCCAACAGTTTGTTGTAATCCACACAGTAAAAAGCTTTGGCATAGTCAATAAATAAGAAGTAGATGTTTTTCTGGACTCTCTTGCTTTTTCTATAATCCAGTGGATGTTGGCGATTTGATTTCTGGTTCCACTCTGTTTTGTTGAAACCTCACTTGGAGAATTTTGAACATTATTTTGCCAGCATGTGAGATGAGTGCAATTGTGCAATAGTTTGAACATTCTTTGACAGTGCCTTTCTTTGGGATTGGAATGAAAACTGACCTTTTCCACTCCTGTGGCCACTGCCGAGTTTTCCAAATTTGCTGGCATATTGAGTGTAGCACTTTAACAGCATCATCTTTTAGGCCTTCAAATAGCTCAGTTGGAATTCCATCACCTCCACTAGCTTTGTTCATACTGATGGTTCCTAAAGCATATTTGACAACACATTACAGGATGTCTGCCTCTAGGTGAGTGATAACACCATCGTGGTTATCTGGGTCACTAAGATCTCTTTTGTATAGTGCTTTTGTGTATTCTTGCCACCTCGTCTTAATATCTACTTCTTCAGAAATGGTCCATACCATTTCTATCCTTTACCATGCCCATTTTTGCATGAAATGTTCCCCTGGTTTCTCTAATTTTTTTTTAATGAGATCTCTAGTCTTTCCCATTCTATTGTCTCCCGCTATTTTTTGCATTGTTCACTTAAGAAGTTTTTCTTATATCTCCTTGCTATTCTTTGGAACTCTGCATTCAGATGAGTATATCTTTTTCCATTTCTCCTTTGCCTTTAGCTTCTCTTCTTTTCTCAGCTATTTGTAAGGCCCCCTCAGACAAGCAAATGTTATGAGCATATATTAATTTTTAACAAAGTTATACAGTATCATTTTCAACTTGTAAAAAATACATCTGGATTTTATAAATACATTCACAAGCATTCTTCTATTTCTCCACGAGATGGCAGCATAAACACAATAAATATTTATTCATACACACATACAGAGAAGGCAATGGCAACCCATTCCAGTACTCTTGCCTGGAAAATCCCATGGATGGAGGAGCCTGGTAGGCTGCAGTCCATGGGGTCACGAAGAGTCGGACACAGACGAGCGACTTCACTTTCACGCATTGGAGAAGGAAACCACCACCCAGTCCAGTGTTCTGGCCTGGAGAATCCCAGGGATGGGGGAGCCTGGCGGGCTGACATCTATGGAGTCACACAGAGTCGGACACAACCGAAGTGACACAGCAGCAGCAGCATACACACATATACATATGAGTGAATACATTTGGATTTTATAAATTACATTCATTAGCATATTTCTGTTTCTCCTCAAGAGGTCATCATATGCACAGTAAATATTTATTTATACCCACATATATATATGAGCCTGGGAAGGCAATGGCATCCCACCCCAGTACTCTTGCCTGGAAAATCCCATGGACGGAGGACCCTGGTGGGCTGCAGTCCATGGGGTCGCTAAGAGTCGGACACGACTGAGTGACTTCACTTTCACTTTTCACTTTTATACATTGGAGAAGGAAATGGCAACCCACTCCAGTGTTCTAGCCTGGAGAATCCCAGGGACGAGGGAGCCTGGTGGCTGCTGCCTATGGGGTCGCAGAGTCGGACACGACTGAAGTGACTTAGCGGCAGCAGCATATATATGAGCTATTTCAAATCCTGAAAGATGATGCCGTTAAGTGCTGCACTCAATATGCCAGCAAATTTGGATAACTCAGCAGTGGCCACAGCACTGGAAAAGGTCAGTTTTCATTCCAATCTCAAAGAAAGGCAATGCCAAAGAATGCTCAAACTACCACACAATTGCACTCATCTCACATGCTAGTAAAGTTATGCTCAAAATCTTCCAATCCAGACTTCAGCAATATGTGAACCATGAACTTCCTGTTGTTCAAGCTAATTTTAGAAAAGGCAGAGGAACCAGAGACCAAGGTGCTAACATCCACTGGATCATGGAAAAAACAAGAGAGTTCCAGAAAAACATCTATTTCTGATTTATTGACTATGCCAAAGCCTTTGACTGTGTGGATCACAATAAAGTGTGGAAAATTCTGAAAGAGATGGGAATACCAGACCACCTGATCTGCCTCTTGAGAAATCTGTATGCAGGTCAGGAAGCAACAGTTAGAACTGGACATGGAACAACAGACTGGCTCCAAATAGGAAAAGGAGTCCATCAAGGCTGTATATTGTCACCCTGCTTATTTAACTTATATGCAGAGTACATCATGAGAAATGCTGGACTGGAAGAAGCACAAGCTGAAATCAAGATTGCCAGGAGAAATATCAATAACCTCAGATATGCAGATGATACCATGCTTATGGCAGAAAGTGAAGAGGAACTAAAAAGCCTCTTGATGAGAGTGAAAGTGGAGAGTGAAAAGGTTGGCTTAAAGCTCAACATTCAGAAAATGAAGATCATGGCATCCAGTCCCATCGCTACATGGGAAATAGATGGAGAAACAGTGGAAACATTGTCAGACTTTATTTTTGAGGGGCTCCAAAATCACTGCAGATGGTGACTGCAGCCATGAAATTAAAAGAGGCTTACTCCTTGCAAGGAAAGTTATGACCAACCTAGATAGCATATTCAAAAGCAGAGATATCACTTTGCCAACAAAGGTCCATCTAGTCAAGGCTATGGCTTTTCCTGTGGCCATGTATGGATGTGAGAGTTGGACTGTGAAGAAGGCTGAGTGCCGAAGAATTGATGCTTTTGAACTGTGGTGTTGGAGAAGACTCTTGAGAGTCCCTTGGACTGCAAGGAGATCCAACCAGTCCATTCGAAGGAGATCCGCCGTGGGATTTCTTTGGAAGGAATGATGCTAAAGCTGAAACTCCAGTACTTTGGCCACTTCACGCGAAGAATTGACTCACTGGAAAATACTCTGATGCTAGGAGGGATTGGGGACAGGAGGAGAAGGGGACGACAGAGGATGAGATGGCTCATGGCATCACTGACTCGATGGATGTGAGTCTCAGTGACCTCTGGGAGTTGGTGATGGACAGGGAGGCCTGGCGTGCTGCAATTCATGGGATCAGAGTCAAACGCGACTGAGCGACTGAACTGAACTGATACATATGAGAGAATACATTCAGATTTTATGAAGTAAATTCATAAGCATCCTTCTATTTCTCAATGAGAGGGCAGCTAAATATTTATTCATACCCACACACTTTTGCCACCTGATGTGAAGAACTGACTCACTGGAAAAGTCCCTGATGCTGGGAAAGATTGAACACTGGAGGAGAAGGGGGATGACAGATGATGAGGTGGTTGGATGCTACCATGGACTCGATGGACATGAGTTTGAGTAAGCTCCGGGAGTTGGTGATGGACAGGGAAGCCTGGTGTGCTGCAGTCCATGGGGTCACAAAGAGACAGACACGACTGAGCAACTAACATATACATATGAACTGACATATACATATGAGAGAACACATCTGGATTTTATAAATTACATTCATAAGCATTCTTCACGAAAGGGCAGCATAAACACCATAAATATTTATTCATACACACATATACATATGAGAGAATACATCTGGATTTTATAAATTACATTCATTAGCATTCTTCTATTTTTCCATGAGAGGGCAGCATAAGCACAACAAATATTGATTCATACACATATATACTCTGCAGAGTCCCTTGATCTGCAAGGAAATCAAATCAGTCAATCCTAAGGGAAATCAGTCCTCAATATACATTGGAAGGACTGATGTTGAAGCTGAAAATCCAACGCTTTAGCCACCTGATGCAAAGAACTGAGTAATTCTTTGACTGAATGCAAACTAGTACAGCCACTCCAGAGAACAGTGAGGAGATTCCTAAAAAAAAACTGGAAATAGAATTGTCTTACAACATAAGCACCGATGAAACTAGAATTGAAACAGACATGTGTACCTCATTGTTAATCGAAGCACTGTTTACAATAGTCAGGACATGGAAGCAACCTAGATGTTCTTTGGCAGACAAATAGATAAGAAAGCTGAGGTACATATACACAATAAAATATTACTCAGCAATTAAAAAGAATGCATTTGAATTAGTTCTAATGAGGTGGATGAAACTGGAGCTTATTTTACAGAGGGAAGTAAGTCAGAAAGAAAAACACCTATAGAGTATATTAATGCATATAAATGGGAAAGATGGTAACGATGACCATATATGCTAGACAGCAAAACACACATAGAAACAGACTTTTGGACTCTGTGGGAGAAGGCCAGGGTCAGATGACCTGAGAGACTAGCACTGAAACATGTATATTACGCCATGTGAAACAGATCACTCATCCAACTTTGATGTATGACATAGGGCACTCAAAGCCAGTACACTGGGAAAACCCTGAGGGATGGGATGGGGAGAGAAGTGGTCGGGGTTTCAGGATGGGGAAGATATGAACACCCATGGCTGATTCAACTCAATATATAGAAAAACCCACCACAATGCTGCAAAGTAAGTAGCCTCCAATTATAATAAATACATTAATTTAAAAGAAAAAGACCCATGTACATGCTGTTTACAAGAAACCCACTTCAGACCTAAAGACACATATAGACTGAAAGTGACAGGATGGAAAAATATATGCCATGCAAATGGGAATCAAAAGAAAGATGGAACAGCAATCCTCATATCATACCTTAAACTAAAGAAGATTATAATAGTTAAAGAAGGACACTACATAGTGATGAAGGGATCAATACAAGATGAAGACATAGCAATTGTAAACATCTATGCCCCCAACACAGGAGCACCTCAATACATAAGACAAACACTAACAGACATTAAAAGAGAAACTGACAGTAAAACAATCATAGTCGACTTTAACACCCCACTCACACCAATGGACAGATCATCAAAACAGAAAATCAATACAGAAACACATCTCTTAAATGACACATGAGATGAGATGAATCTCATTGATATCTTGAGGACATGCCATCCAAATGGAGAATGCACCTTCTTCTCAAGTGCACATGGAACATTCTCCAGGATAGACCACATCTTGGGTCCCAAATCAAACCTCAGTAAAATTAACAAAATTGAACTTGTACCAGGCATCTTCTCTGACCACAACACTATGAGACTAGATGTCAATTAGAAGAAAAAAAAAACTGTAAGACACACAAACACATGGAGATTAAACAACATGTTTCTAAATAAGCAACAGGTTACTGAAGAAATAAAAATGGAAATCGAAAACCTTCTAGGAAAAAATGACAATGAAAACACGACAACTCAAAACCTATGGGATGCAGGAAAAGCAGTTCTAAGAGGGAAGTTTGTAGCAATACAATCCTAACTCGAGAAACAAGAAAAGCATCAAATAGACAACCTCAATTAACTCCTAAAACAACCGATAAAGAACAACAACAAAAAAATAGCCAAAACTAGTACATGAAAAGAAATCATAAAGATCTGAACAGAAATAAATGAAAGAAACAATAGCAAAGATTAATAAACTAAAAGGTGGTTCTTTGAGAAGATAAACAAAATTGATAAACCTTTAGCCAGACTCATCAAGAACAATAGAGAGATGAATCAAATCAACAAACTTAGGAATGAAAAAGGAGAGGTTACAACAGAAAATGCAGAAATACAAAGGATTATAAGAGACTATTATGAACAACTCTATGGCAATAAAATGGATAACCTGGAAGAAATGGACAGATGTTTAGAAAAGCTCGATCTCCCAAGACTGAACCAGGAAGAAACAGAAATTATGAACAACCCAATTACAAGCTCCAAATCGAAGCTGTGATAGAAAAATTCCCAAAAGCCAAAAGTCCAGGACCAGGTGTCTTCACAGGTGAATTCTATCAAACATTCAGAGATGAGCAAATGCCTATCCTTCTAAAAGTCTTTCAAAAAACTGCAGAGGAAGGAACACTTCCAAACTCATTCTGCAAGGCTACAATCACCCTGATATCAAAACCAAACAAAGACAAGACCAAATAAGAAAACTACAGACCAATATCACTGATGAACATGGATGCAAAAATCCTCAGCAAAAGTTTAGCAAACAGAATTCAAGAACACATCAAAAACCACGATCAAGTTGGGTAATTCCAGGGATGCAAGGATTCTTCAATATTTGCAAATCAATCAATGTGACAGACCATACTAACCAAAGGAAAGCTAAAAATCATATGATAACCTAAATAGATGCAGAAAAAGCCATTAAATTTAAATTTTTTAAATTATTAAATTAAAAATAAAGTTTAAAAAGAAATAAACTAAAAAAGTTTAAAAAGTTGAAATAACTCAAATGTCCATCAACTGGTGATTGAATAAATAAAACATGCAATGCAAAATTATTTGGCCATCAAATGAATGTTCTTATACAAGCTATTACATGCTAGCGCTCTGAAATGATTATGTTAATTAAAAGAAGCCAGGAACAAAAGGCTGTGTATTGCATTATACTGTTCATGTGAATGCATATGTCCCAAATTAGGTAATTCTCTAAAGATCGAAAATAGAGGAGTGAATGAAAGGGCCCAGATGAAGGGGCAAATGGAAAATGTCTGCCACCTGGAGAGTGCTTCCCACTGGAGTTATGAAAATATTCTAGAATCAGGCTGTGGTTAGGGTTATTCAACCTATGAATAAGTTACAAATCAATGAATTATACAGCTTAACTAGTAAATCCATAGTACAGGTACAACATGTCAATAAATAAAATGCTTTAAAAAAGGTATTGAAATTAACTTCTATGTCCAGGAATATTATCCTTCAAAAACAAAGGAGAAGGAGATATTCTCATATCAACAAAAAATTGGGGAATTAATTCTCAGCAGATACCTTGTCTGTAAGAAATGTTAAAAGAAGTTATTTACACAGGATAAGATGATATTGAAGAGAAACTATGAGTTAAGAAAGACTGTTATGTTGAAGTTTGACAGAAAACAACAAAATTCTGGAAAGCAATCATCCTTCAATGAAAAGTTAATTGAAAAAATAAAGGAAGGCAAATTAAAATGAAGGGGTTTTTTTCTTATTATTAATTGGTAAAAGATAAATGCCTGTTTGGGCTTCTCCATCTTTGCTTTTTGCCAATTATGAGTCTTCATAATTAAAGTGGGTTTCACGTATACATGAACTATTTTCACTCAGTGGTAAAGAATCCGCCTGCAATGCAGGAGCTGTAGCAGGTGCGAATTCCATCTCTGGGTCAGGAAGATCCCCTGAAAGAGAGCATGGCAACCCACTCCAGTATTCTTGCCTGAGAATCCCCCTGAACAGAAGAGACTGGAGGGCTTACAGTCCATGGGGTGGCAAAGAGCTGGGACACGACTGTGCAAGTAAACAACAGCAGATGTATGCCTAACAGAGACTCTGAAGATACTAAAAATACATGAGAAAATTCTCAGCCTAAACAAAGCAAAACAAACAAACAAATAAACCTAGATCATAGAGCTGAATTATGAAAGGTTTTAGGCAATAAAGTGTCTCCCAACAGTAGTGTAAACAGTGTGTTCCACACAAGAGAGAGGAGTAATTTTTAATACTTACTTAATAGAAAAACATTCTAGTTACATTCATAAATTAAAGAAAATGAAAATGTTCAGAAAACAAACATAGTATAAAATCTACTGATCATTTTATGTCTAATTAAGACTGTAAAACTGTAAGGGAATTTTTAAGAAAAAAAATATGTGAAAGTTTAAGCAGTCCCCAATGAAAAGCGTTGGACATGACTGAGCGACTGAACTGAACTGAAGCAGCCCCAATGAACATAATTTTATTTTCTTTTTTCCCATAGTCTCAAAATAATTGACAATTAAAGAATTTCACTTTAAAACATATTTTTCAATTTCAGCAGGATATTTCATATTCAAACATAAGATTTTTCATGATAAAAAAGTTTGTGCCTTGCAGTGAATATTTTGTTTCACTGATTTAGACATAAATAAAATCACATTGTGTGTCTTTGCCTTGACCATCTTTGTGGCATCACTGTGCATTTAGAATTAACTGAATGTGTGGACTGTGAAGTTCTCGGGTCACATACTGTTGAAGCCTAGCTTGAAGGCTTTTTGAGCATTATGTTGCTAGCATGTGAAATTTTGAGCACTACCTTGCTAGCATGTGAAATGAGTGCAGTTGTGTGGTAGTTTGAACACTGTCTGGCATTGCCCTTCTTTGGGACTGAAATGAAAACTGACCTTTTCCAGTCCTGTGGCCACTGCCAAGTTTTCTAAACTGGCTGGCATATTGAGTGCAGCACTTTTAACAGTACCACCGTTTAGGATTTGAAAGCGTTCAGCTACAATTTAATCACCACTAGCTTTGCTCCTACTGCTGCTTCCTAAGGCCCACGTGTCTGCACTCCAGGATGTCTGGCTCTAGGTGAGTGATCACACCATCGTGGTTATCCAGGTTATTAAGATTTTTTTTAACAGTTCTTCTGTGTATTCTTGCTACCTCTTCTTAATCTCTTCTGCTTTAGTTAGGCCCATAACGTTTCTGTCCTTTATTGTGCCTGTCTTTGCATGAAAGGTTCCCTTGGCATTTCTCATTTTCTTAAAGAGATCTCCAGTCTTTCCCATTGTATTGTTTTCCTCTGTTTCTTTGCTTTATTCAAATCCCTTGTGAGTATACTTTTGAAGTGACAAATAGATTCAAGGGTTAGATCTGGCACAGAGTACCAGAAGACCTATGGATGGAGGTTCTAACATTGTACAGGAGGTGGTGATCAAAACCATCCACGAGAAAAAGAAAAGCAAAAAGGCAAAGTGGGTGTCTGAGGAGGCCTTACAAACAGATGAGAAGAGAAGAGAAAGGCAAAGGGGACACAGAAAGATATAGCCACCTGAATGCAGAGTCCCAAAGACTAGCAAGGAGAGATAAGAAGGCCTTCTTAAGTGAGCCACTAGGGAAGCCCCTTATCTAATAAAAGGGATTTGTCAGTGGGATCGCTATGCGCTCAGTCCCCTCCTATGGACACTATGTCATAGTGCCTCCTCCCCTCCCCAGCTGGGGGTCACCGTCTGCTAGTCTCAGTGCCCGGGGGGAGGGGGCACCGCAGCCTCTCCCACGGGGAAGCCACAGACCCGAGAACCAGGTGTGTCTCCCTGGGGCTGTGATTGTACAAATCATGCACTCACCTTTAATCATCACTTCACACCCTGCATTCGCCAAGAGACACACGGAGGGCCGAGAAGACCATGGACCCTGCCACCTGGCCCCACCTCGGAAGTCACCCACATTCAGTGGACGCGTGGACAGATGACAAGCCCCACAGGACAGGGCTGAGAATGGCCTCCACAATGCCCAGCTCCTCAACGTGCCGACCGGCAGCCCCGAGGCGGCTTCCGGTTCAGGCCAGTGACGTCACAGACGTGACTGAGACGCAGCCTCTGTGATACCCAGCTCCACGCATGCGCCGTCCGTCAGCCCTGAAGCAGCTTCCGGTTCAGCCCAGTGCCGTCACAGGATGCCATCGAGGAGCGGCCTCCGCAACGCCCAGCGCCTCTGTACGCAGTCCCTCAGGCCCGAGGCGGCTTCCGGTTCAGGCCGGTAACTTCGCAGGACGTGAAGGAGATGCAGTCTCTGCGATGTCCAGCTCTACACACGTGCTGTCTGTCAGCCCCGAAGCAGCTTTCAGTTCAACTCGATGACATCGCCAACAAACCTGTCGGCCCAGATGAAGTCGCCTGCGACGGTGTTGGTACGGCCGGTGGCCGACCCCGGGCACTAGCCCCACACCCATGCGCAAAGGTAGGGGAGCCCCCACTGGGTCAGCTTCTCCACGGATCAGGCTGGGTGGACGTGGACAAACTCCAGGTGCTCTGTGAGGTTGATGCCGGCCACCAACAGCCTGCCTGGGACAAGAGAGGGGCTGCTGTTCATGGTGCCGGCTGTGGGGTCAGCCACCCACATGTGTGGCCACTAACCCAGGGAGTCATGTGGCCAACCAAACCGTGTGGGCACCGACTCACGTGGTCACCCACCCACGGGGTCACTATCCCATTCAGTGATCCCTCCACTGGCCACCAACCCCCGTGGGCACCCACCCATGGGATCACTAACCTAGGAGGTCATGCGCTCACCTGTCCACATGATTACTCACTCACACCGTCACGCGCCCATACAGTCACCCACTCACTGGGTCAGCAACTCACATGGTAACCCACCCTGCACTCAGCAACTCAAACCGGTCACCCAACCACACAGTCACCCACCCATGCAGTCACCCACCCATGTGACCCCTAACCCATGGGTCACCTGCCCACGCAGTCACCAAGCTGTGCCATCACCCACCCAGGCTCTGGCCTTTGCAGAGGTCAGAGATTCAGATGTCCGACAGAGACCAAAGTTCAGACAGCAGGGGCTCACAAGGGTGTTGACTCATGAATTTCTCCTGTTACAGAGGGCAGGCAGGCTGGACAGTGACCCCAAAGATGTCCATGTCCTGGCCCCGTGTGGTGGACACAATAATGTCCACACGGATGTCCACATCCTGTCTACATCCTGACCCCCTGTGGTGGACACAGTAACGTCCCCAAGGATGTCCACGCCCTGGTCCCCATGTGCTGAACAGAATAACGTCCCCTAATACGTCCTGTTCCATTTCTCCACTTGAACCCAAAGCCAGCCCCATGCGCTAGGACATACATGTGGCCAAGTGTCCCGGTTTGAAGGTGGCACTCCCCTGGGTGGCTGCAGCTCTTCATGAGCTCCAGGTAGTGAACGAGGTCTTGGGGCTTCACCTGGTTCCCCCACCAGTAGGGGATACCGGGCCACAGTTCTGCATGCTGACTCATGGATGCCTCGTCCTTGTACGACAGGATGACCTGCTGGCCCTGGGACTATAGCTGGTGCACAGTCAGCACCTCCTAGGGGGAGAATCATCCAGGTGTCTGTGAGACATGTGCACAGGGGTTATTGGGGTGCCTTGTGACACAATGTGTCAGTTATTGGGGGTGTCCGTGAAGCTACAGTGATGTGTGGATTATTAGGGTATCTATGAGCAGTGATGGGCTGGTTATTGGGTTCTCTGTGAGAAGAGACAGTCATGGGTGGGTTATTGGCATGTCTGAGTAGAGACACTAGTGGGTCGATTACTAGGGTGTCTGAGTAGAGACAGTGATGGGTGGGTTATTGGGGTGTCTTGAGCAGTGATTGGTAGATTTTGGGGGTGTTTGAGTGGAGATAGTGGTGGGTAGATTACCTGGGTGTCCTGAGCAGTGATGGATCGATTATTGGGGTGCCTGAATGGAAACAGAGGTGGATGGATTATTGGGGGTTTTGATAGGTAACGGCAGGTGGATTACTGGGGCATTGTGAGGCATGATTGATGGATTTTGGGGGTATTTGAATAGACACCAGTCAGGGTGGATTATTGGGGGTTCCTGTGACCAGTGGTGGGCTGGTCATTGGGGTGTTTGAGTGGAGACAGTGGTGGGTGGATTACTGGGGTTCCATGAGCAGCATCACCTGGTGCCTGAATCAGCCTCACAAAGCGAGCAGATAGTCTGATTACAGTCAGAACTAGTGCTCCCACCACCCCCACTGCCAAGGGCATAGGGAGCCTGTGGCCCCTGCTCACACCCCACGGGGACACAGCATGTCCCCAAAGATGTTCTTGATGCAGCCCATCAGGTACTCGTGCAGGTCCTCCATCACACCCTCGAAGTTCCTGCATGCCAGGATAACCACTTCCTGGGGTGGTTCTCCAGCCACTCTAAGATCTCTGTGAGCATGTCCTGGGTGAGGATGGGGTGAAGGGCCTTGTAGTGAGAGACAGAGGGTCATGGGTGGGGAATTCCCCCAGCACAGCCACTCTACAGACGGGTTGGGGTGTCCTGACACACAAAGACATAAAGCATGGCACCTGTCCCAAGGGACCCAGCCTCTCTTGAGTGGCAGTGGGGAGCCGTGGCATTACTCTCATGTGCTGGTGTGTGTGTGTGTGTGTGTGTGTATGTATGTATATGCTCCAGTAGGTACAGGTGCACACACAGGTGTGCATGTGTTCAGGGTCTGTGTGCACGGATATGCATGTGTGTGTGCATGCACAGCAGCAGAGAGCAGTGCTTATAATATTGTGTGGAGTCTGTACTCCAGGGAGCGTGCGAGGCCAGCAGGGTACATACACACTGAGGCCCAGGACAGAACCTCCAGACACCAAGGGTCATTAGGTTCTGTGGTGGGGGCACTGGGGGCCGAGGCCAGACTGAGACATTAAGTGACTTGGCCAGCAGCCGAGAGAATGGACTGGACACCCCAAAACTGGACACAGGAAAAAACGTGTCAGGGACCTGCTATAGCCAAATTCTGGGAGACACCCCAGAGGCCAGGGGTGCAGGTGTGAGTTAAGAAACGCACATTGGTCAGGAATTCTGAGTGACTGATGCCAGAGGTCAACCCTCTCGTGGCTGGAGTGGATGTGTGTCTGTCCCATTAGAGGTCAGTGTCTTCTAATGGGAGTGGACTTGTGTTGTCCCCTTAGAGGTCAGCCTCTCCTGCCTGGAGTGACTGTGTGTCCATCTGAGTGGACGTGTGTCCGTCTGAGTGGATGTGTGTCCGTCCCCTTAGAGGTCAGCATCTTCTAACTGGAGTGAACCTGTGTTGTCCTTTTAGAGGTCAACCTCTCCTGCCTAGAGTGACTGTGTGTCCGTCCCCTTAGAGGTCAGTGTCTTCTTACTGGAGTGGACCTGTGTTGTCACCTTAGAGGTCAGCCTCTCCTGCCTGGAGTGACCATATGTCCATCTGAGTGGACGTGTGCCCATCCCCTCAGAGGCCCTCCCCCTCCTGCCTGCACCAGACGTGGGTGTCCCTGGCTGGCAGACCTCCTCCGTCCATACCCTTGCCCCCACCCCCACCTCCACGAGGGCCATCGTGTACACCATGAGGCCAGAGTGCAGGTTCCTCTCGTGCCCTCCTCCATGTGCGCCATCTGCAGGTCCTCACGCCAGCATCCAGGTGCTTCGTGATGCTCAGCACCTGTACACAGAGGTCGGTCATCTGTGCTGGACACAAAGGGCGGCCCACCACTGAGGGGTGGGGCATGCACTGAGGATGCCCAACTGAGGGCCACATTGGCCACTGTGAAATCAACCATGTTGGTACTGCTGGGATTGAGGCACTGCTTCTGGGAACAGGGTCCCCAGGGTCACTGGTCACATGGAGCACAGAGCCCGGGTCGAGATTGTGGTCTTGGGGAGGTGTTCCTGCAGAGTCCAGCCTCATGCTCCTTCAGGCAGTCCCTGGTTGGAAGCTCCCTGTGGGTTCAATGCCAAGGCTCCATGACACCCAAGCTGGACTCTTGGACATGAGGACACACTAGACACACAGAGGTCTGTGCCCACCCCCACAAACAGCACTAGGAAAGGCAAGAAGGAATCAAGGGATGAGAATGAAAGGACGAAACATCTGTCCACCACACAAATAAGACAGGAAAAAGCAAAAAATAACTTTAACGTAAATTGGAAAGTGAAAGTTGCTCAATTGTTTCCAACTCATTTCAATCCGGTGGACTGTAGCCCACCAGACCCCTCTGTCCATGGAATTATCCAGGCAAGATTACTGGAGTGGGTTGCCTTTCCCTTCTCCAGATCTTCACAACCTAGGATCGAATCCACATCACCCTCATTGCAAGCAGATTCTTTACCAACTAGACACCAGATCAGATCAAATCAGTCACTCAGTCTTGTCTGACTCTTTGCGACCCCATGAATTGCAGCACGCCAGGCCTCCCTGTCCATCACCAACTCCCAGAGGTCACTCAGACTCACATCCATCGAGTCAGTGATGCCATCCAGCCATCTCATCCTCTGTCGTCCCCTTCTCCTCTTGCCCTCAATCCCTCCCAGCATCAGAGTCTTCTCCAATGAGTCAACTCTTTGCATGAGGTGGCCAAAGTACTGAAGTTTCAGCTTTAGCATCATTCCTTCCAAAGAAATCCCAGGGCTGATGTCCTTCAGAATGGACTGGTTGGATCTCCTTGCAGTCCAAGGGACTCTCAAGAGTCTTCTCCAACACCACACTTCAAAAGCATCAATTCTTCGGCGCTCAGCCTTCTTCACAGTCCAGCTCTCACATCCATACATGACCACAGGAAAGACCATAGCCTTGACTAGGCGAACCTTTGTTGGCAAAGTAATGTCTCTGCTTTTGAATATGCTATCTAGGTTGGTCATAACTTTCCTTCCAAGGAGTAAGCGTCTTTTAATTTCATGGCTGCAGTCACCATCTGCAGTGATTTTGGAGCCCAGAAAAATAAAGTCTGACAATGTTTCCACTGTTTCCCCATTTATTTCCCATGTAGTGATGGGCCTGGATGCCATGATCTTCGTTTTCTGAAAGTTGAGCTTTAAGCGAACCTTTTCACTCTCCACTTTCACTTTCATCAAGAGGCTTTTTAGTTCCTCTTCACTTTCTGCCATAAGGGTGGTGTCATCTGCATATCTGAGGTTATTGATATTTCTCCCAGCAATCTTGATTCCAACTTGTGTTTCTTGCAGTCCAGCATTTCTCATGATGTACTCTGCATATAAGTTAAATAAACGGGGTGACAATAGACAGCCTTGATGTACTCCTTTTCCTATTTGGAACCAGTCTGTTGTTCCATGTCCAGTTCTAACTGTTGCTTCCTGACCTGCATACAGATTTCTCAAGAGGCAGATCAGGTGATCTGGTTTTCCCATCTCTTTCAGAATTTTCCATAGTTTATTGTGATCTACACAGTCAAAGGCTTTGGCGTAGTCAATAAAGCAGAAATAGATGTTTTTCTGGAACTCTCTTGCTTTTTCCATGATCCAGAGGATGTTGGCAATTTGATCTCTAGTTCCTCTGCCTTTTCGAAAACCAGCTTGAACATCAGGATGTCACGGTTCACATATTGCTGAAGCCTGGCTTGGAGAATTTTGAGCACTACTTTACTAGCGTGTGAGATGAGTGCAGTTATGTGGTAGTTTGAGCATTTTTTGGCATTGCCTTTCTTTGGGATTGGAATGAAAGCTGACCTTTTCCAGTCCTGTGACCACTGCTGAGTTTTCCTAATTTGCTGGCATATTGAGTGCAGCACTTTCACAGCATTATCTTTCAGGATTTGGAATAGCTCAACTGGAATTCCGTCACCTCCACTAGCTTTGTTCCTAGTGATGCTTTCTAAGGCCCACTTGACTTCACATTCCAGGATGTCTGGCTCTAGGTCAGTGATCACACCATCATGATTATCATAGTCGTGAAGATCTTTTTTGTACAGTTCTTCTGTGTATTCTTGCCACCTCTTCTTAATATCTTCTGCGTCTGTTAGGTCCATACCATTTCTGTCCTTTATCGAGCCCATCTTTGCATGAAATGTTCCTTTGGTATCTCTGATTTTCTTGAAGAGATCCCTAGTCTTTCCCATTCTGTTGTTTTCCTCTATTTCTTTGCATTGATCGCTGAAGAAAGCTTTCTTATCTCTTCTTGCTATTCTTTGGAACTCTGCATTCAGATGTTGATATCTTTCCTTTTCTCCTTTGCTTTTCACTTCTCTTCTTTTCACAGCTATTTGTAAGGCCTCCCCAGACAGCCATTTTGCTTTTTTGCATTTCTTTTCCATGGGGATGGTCTTGATCCCTGTCTCCTGTACAATGTCACAAAGCTCATTCCATAGTTCATCAGGTACTCTATCTATCAGATCTAGGCCCTTAAATCTATTTCTCACTTCCACTGTATAATCATAAGGGATTTGATTTAGGTCATACCTGAATGGTCTAGTGGTTTTCCCTACTTTCTTCAAGTTAAGTCTGAATTTGGCAATAAGGAGTTCATGGTCTGAGCCACAGTCAGCTCCTGGTCTTGTTTTTGCTGACTGTATAGAGGTTTTCCATTTTGGCTGCAAAGAATATAATCAATCTGATTTCGGTGTTGACCATCTGGTGATGTCCATGTATAGAGTCTTCTCTTGTGTTGTTGGAAGAAGGTATTTGCTATGACCAGTGCATTTTCTTGGCAAAACTCTATTAGTCTTTGCCCTGCTTCATTCTGTATTCCAAGGCCAAATTTGCCTGTTACTCCAGGTGTTTCTTGACTTCCTACTTTTGCATTCCAGTCCCCTAGAATGAAAAGGACATCTTTTTTGTGTGTTAGTTCTAAAAGGTCTTGTAGGTCTTCATAGAACCGTTCAACTTCAGCTTCTTCAGCGTTACTGGTTGGGGTATAGACTTGGATTACTGTGACATTGAATGGTTTGCCTTGGAAACGAACAGAGATCATTCTGTCGTTTTTGAGATTGCATCCAAGTACGGCATTTCGGACTCTTTTGTTGACCATGATGGCCACTCCATTTCTTCTGAGGGATTCCTGCCCACAGTGGTAGATATAATGGTCATCTGAGTTAAATTCACCCATTCCAGTCCATTTTAGTTCTCTGATTCCTAGAATGTCAACATTCACTCTTGCCATCTCTTGTTTGACCACTTCCAATTTGCCTTGATTCATGGACCTGACATTCCAGGTTCCTATGCAGTATTGCTCTTTACAGCATCAGACTTTGCTTCTATCATCAGACATATCCACAGCTGGGTATTCTTTTTGCTTTGGCTCCATCCCTTCATTCTTTCTGGAGTTATTTCTCCACTGATCTCCAGTAGCATATTGGGTCCCTACTGACCTGGGGAGTTTCTCTTTTAGTATCCTATCATTTTGCCTTTTCATACTGTTCATGGGGTTCTCAAGGCAAGAATACTGAAGTGGTTTGCCATTCCCTTCTCCAGCAGACCACATCCTGTAAGATATCTTCACCATGACCTGCCCATCCTGGGTTGCCCCACGGGCATGGCTTAGTTTCATTGAGTTAGACAAGGCTGTGGTCCTAGTGTGATTAGATTAACTAGTTTTCTGTGAGTATGGTTTCAGTGTGTTTGCCCTCTGATGCCCTCTTGCAACACCTACCGTCTTACTTGTGTTCCTCTTACCTTGGGCATGGGGTATCTGTTCCCGGCTGCTCCAGCAAAGCACAGCCATCGCACCTTACCTTGGACGCAGGGTCTCTCCTCACCGCCGCCCTTCCTGACCTTGGAGGAGGGGTATTCCTCACCGCCGCCCTTCCTGACCTCGGTCATGGGGTAGCTCCTCTCGGCCGCGTTTAGGTGATGGTCACAGCCGCCAAGGCACTTAGTGCTCAGGGAAGCCCTAATATAAATTTGTAGCAGAAAATGTACTGTGTTCTCTACGAGGAGTCATAATGGAAAAAGAAAAAAACATAAGGTTAAAAAAGTGGGGAAGAAAATAATAGATTCTCTCTATCCAAAATAAAAGAAAAAGCAAAAACTAATATTAACTTAAACTAGTAGCAGAAATGATACTGTGTTCTCTACACAGAGTCATAATAGAAAAAGAAAAAGATATAAGGATAAAAAATGGGAAAGGATGTCACAGCCCCTCTCAATCCAAATTAAAAGAAAAAACAAAGACTCATATGAGTATTGTCAGCTATTGTCAGGCACTTGGCATCCACCTCTACAAGGATTAAATGAAGTGCTGCTGCAGCCGCTGATCTTAAACACCCCCTGAAAAACCACCACCTGTGCCCCCCACCCCACAAACATCCAGGTGTTTTGGGAGCCATACCACTTGAGACCACGGCACCGAGGTCCCCCAGTATGGGGGGGACCCTGCCCTGGAGGGATGCAGAAGAGAGGGACCCAGCACCAAGGGACCCTCCGAGCAGAGGGACCCCAGTCCTGCAGGACTCCCGGGCTCTGGTGGACCCCCTGATGCTCGCTCCCTCCTCTGTGTGTGCCAGACTGTAGGCACCTGATGCAAGCAAGAATGTAGTGGTTCCCATTCCAGCCCTGGCTCTCTGCCAATCAGATCCCCTGAGGAGGATTCCAACAACCAGGGACCTCCCAGGAGGAAGCAATTACACAGGTAAGAGCTGTGCTTGACAGCCTCTTGTCCTCTTGGGAGGACAAGCCCAGGAGCAGAAAAACCAGGAATATGAGTTCCCCTCAAGTGCGGGTACAGGAAGGTGGGGGCCATCTGTCCCGTCCAGGTGGGCTCCTGCTCCTGCGGGCACCTGGGCCCAGGTGGGTTTTCTACCCCGTCCTGCATCCACCCCCTGTGTAATGTGTGTGCCAGTGACAGGACCACTGTCAATTCAGTGCCCCCTCCCCACAAACAGGGCCCCCGCCATTGACTCCTCTCCATCCTCCACAAGGACTGCCTCCAACCCTGGCTTCTCTGCACTCCATAAAACCCCCGATCCACCCTGGAGAAGCACTACAGTGGAGGGGTGTGAGTGTGTGCCTGTGTTCTCAGTCGCTTCAGTCATCTCGACTCTCTGTGACCCCATAGACTCTAGCCTGCCAGGCTCCTCTGTCCATGAGACTTCCCATGTGAGAATACTACAGTGGGGTTCCCTTTTGTTCTCCATGGGATCTTCCCGATCCAGGGATCTAACCCAGGTCCCATGCATTGCAGGCTTATTCTTTACCATCTGTGCCACCAAGAAAGTCTCCCTGGAGGGGGTGCTGGGGTGCAAATGTAAACCCACCTCAGAGGACATGGGAACTCAGCTATTGCTTATCTGGGACCAGGAAGGAGCTCTGGTGTCAGCTCAGCTGCACAAAGGGCGGAACCCAGCCTCCCCCTTCCCCTCCCAGCTCCCCCAGCCTCTGTGACTTCAGACAGTGATGCTCTTAGTCCATGGGTCCCCATTGTGGCTTCAGGCTGGTTCCCAGTAAAGCTGTGTCCTTTCCTACCTTTCTGGGAGGCTCTCTGGGTGGGGAAGATCTCCTGGAGGAGGGCATGGCAACCCACTCCAGTATTCTTGCCTGCAGAATCCCATGGACAGAGAAGCCTGGAAGACTACAGTTCATGGTGTCGCAATGAGTCAGACATGACTGAGCGACTAAACAGCAATTCTGCTTTACAGCAGGTTTGTTCTCAATCCCGTTTCCCCAAGAGGGATATGGACACCGCCCCCTGTGGGTGACACTAGCGGCTGGAGCTGGGTCAAGGGCCTGGGCATGCCCGCAGACCCTCACCTGGATGGTGGACCTCTTGAGCACCACGGGCAGGGTGATACATGGCAGCACTTTGCCCAGAAGCTGCAGCAGCCTCAACTCCTTGTGAGAGATGGGTGACTTCTTGTTCAGGCAGTAGGTCATCATGCTGTGGCTCCCTGCAGGCAAACCAGGTGGGGCACACATCACCCCCTGAGCCTGTCCTCTGTGCCCCCAAGCCTCCCTAAGGATGCATAGCTATAGCACCACGGGGTATGGGGGAGTCCAAAAGTCATATCCACTCAGTCTTGGGAACTGAATCTTGTCTCGAAATGGGGTCTCTGCAGATGTGAGGAAGTGAAAGTCAGTTTATTTAAGGAATCCCGATTTTGGACAGGAAAGGCTTAAGATGGCTTTTGATTTTATGGTTTGTTTCCCAGGTGATGCTCATGGCAAAGAGCCCGCTTGCCAAAGCAGGAGGCATAAAAGATGTAGGGGTGATCCCTGGGTTGGGAAGATCCCCTGGGAAGGGAATGACAACCTACTCCATTATTCTTACCTGGAAAATCCCATGGATAGAGAAGCCTGGCCGGTACAGTCCATGGAGCTGCAAAGAGTCAGACACAACTGAGCACAGACAGACCCTTTCTAGTTACAAGAACTTTGAAGTTATTCATCGTATTTTCAGGCTCTTTATGACGCCAATGTTGTGGTCACTTATGTGTGGTTTCACTTATCCTTTTCCCTTTTAAACCTGTGTGATCTGTTTCAGAGACAGTGTGGAGAGGTTCACACTTTAGCAGTCACCTGGGGACAATCTAGAAATCCTTCCCTTCTGTCTCTGAACATAGGTTTGGACTAGCTTTATTTCTTTCTCTTTTTCTTTTCTTATGTATTCTCAGGGTCAGGGGATGGGAAGGAGGATTTACAAGTTCATAATATAATTTGATTTGATGATGTTATGGAAGAGTGGATGGATGGGTGGATAGATAAGTGGATGGATGGATGAATGCAGGTGAGTGGGTGGATGGATCAATCAGTGGATGGGGGGATGATGGATTGGTCAGTGGATGGATGGATGAATGGATGGATGATGGATGGATGGATTTATGGATGGACGGGTGGGTGGATGGGTGGGTGGTTAGATGGTTGGATGAGTGGATGGATAGGTGAGTGAGTGGATAGACAGATAGATCAGTGGATGGGTGGGTGTGTGGGATGGATGGATGGGTGAGTCAGCAGCATGTGGTCCATACACACAGTGGTGTATGAATCACCATGAAAAGGAGTGAAGTTCTGACACAGGCTATATCATGGATGGACCTTGAACACACGATGGTCAGTGAGAGAAGCAGACACAGAAAGACACATTTTATGTGTCCATTTGTAAGAGATGTCCAGAACAGGCAAATTTACAAAGACAGAAGCAGATGAGTGATGCCCGGGCTTGGGGGAGAGGCATCACGAGTTATTTTGTAAGGAGTACAAGAAGGAGAGCGGCCAAGGGCCCCTCTGTGGTCCTGAAGACTCGGAAGCCTCCTCCTTGTGGGGCCCCCACAGCTTTCCCCACGGGGAAGCACCCGGAAGGGCTGAGAGACTGGGTCCACAGTTCCCTGTCTGCTCCACACTCTCCAAGGAAAGAGCCGTGTGGGGGGCCCCTCTTCCCAGGCAGGGTGGGGTGGCCAGCATAGAACCCCACAGCTGTCGAGAGGGTGAGAAAGAAGAGTCTAAAGCTGCCTTCCATAGAAAACAGCACTTCCTGTTTGTCCAACTGTCCATGTGTGCTCCCAGTGGGCAGTGCCCAGGGTCACAGAGCCGGGACAGGGCCCAGTGTCTCCACGGCCAGAGGAGTGCCGGTGGAGAATGGGGCACGTTTGCATTTTGAGGAGGTGAGCAGGGTTCTGTCTGGCAGGGACCCTCCCCTCCCAGGCCACGGTGTCTGGTGGCCACCCCTCAGATGGCCTGAGCACAGCAGTGTCACCCTGGAAGTGCCCGCCTGCTTGGTCACCACTGGCCATCCCCAAATCCAGATGCCTGCCCATAGCTGAGCTTTGCAGCAATTTTTGCAACCAAACTGGCTGGAGTCAGAGGTTCCTCATTTTAATTAGATAGTTCTGGTACCACTTATCGAGTTGTTTTGGGGGCGGGTGGCCCCCTTAAACTTGGGGCCCTCCAGGCTCAAGTGCAGAAGGTGCTGCACAAGCTCTGATGGAAAACGTGGGTGGAAAGGTGAGGGGTCCCCAGGAGTAGGACAGAGTGGCTGAGAAAACACAGCCCCGCCCCCCAGGGAGGCTGGCATGTGTCCTGAAGGTAGGCTCTCGGGGGTTCACGTACCTTCTGGGTTGAATAGGATAAAGTGAACAGACAAGGGAAGGTGCTGGTGTGTGTATGTATGTGTGTGCAGTATGTGTGCATGTGTGTTTGGTCTGTGTGTGTGCGTGTGTGTGTGTGTTCAGTGTGCATATATGTATGTGTGTGTGTTCAGTGTGCCTGTGTGTGCCTGCATGTGTGTATGTTTGGCTGTGAGGCTTCCCACACTTGGACCCGTCTCGCAGCCGCATCCCCACTGAGCCGAGCCTGCGGGGCCTCATCTGGGATGGAGAGGTGGTGCAGGGGCATGTCCCAGACCCAAGAGCTCAGCGCCGACATCCAGTTGGCGTTCACCTTGGTGGCACAGGAAGGATCCGGGCAAGCTCACTTGCCAGCCCATCGAAGGCCGAGCCTGGGCAATCTGGGGGAGAAATGGGGTGTTGCATAATGAAAACAGGACATACAGAAGACCCGGTGCTGGCGGCATGGAGGCGTGGCTCTGAGAAACTGGTACCTGTGGACTTCTCTCCAAGAGAAAGGAGGATGGGGTGGTGGAGAAGGGAGAAGTGCTCTAGAGACAGAGAAACTGAGACATAGAGAGACATGGACAGAGACATGAAGAGAGACAGACAGAAGTAGGGTGAGGGGGGAGAGAGACACAGGAGGTTAAGTCAGGGTTTGAGGAGGAGCAAGGGAGCGGGGAGACAGGGACCAACAGACGGACCCCAGTAGCTCAAGTCTGTTCTCTGTGAGGCTAGAGCTGGCGACTCCCTCCAGAGGGTCCCCCTTCCTCGCATTGTGCACCAGCCCCCTCCTCTTGGGGCTGAGAGGGGCCCAGTTGAGCCTGTGGACTTCAGGTATGGGGGCTTCCATCCTAGGGGTGATGGAGCCCAGGCCCAAGGTCACACGCCCTTCACTCCCCAGAGGCGGTCTCTCCATCTGGTGGGTGTTGCTGCAGTAAAAGTGACTGGACAGGCTCCCAGGATGAAGCACCCACCTGAGCAGCTAAGCAGCTGGGAATGCCTCCAGTCAGGGTCTGAGTGTCCCCTCTCTCCTGTTATGGGTGGGTGGCCTGGTGGTCTGCATGCCATCAGGACTCCTTTCATGGCAAACACATGCCTGGACCTTTATTTTTGTGTTTACTGCTCTCCATGGACAGGGATTGTCTCTATTCGTAAGGTCCCCTCTCTATAGTAATAGTTCCGTTCTGTTGTCATAGTCCCCCCTCTACAGTAATAGTCCCCTTCTGTTGTCATGGTCCCCCTCTACAGTAAAACTCCCCTTCTATTGTCATACTCTCCCCTCTACAGTGATAGTTCCCCTTCTATAGTAACAGCCCCCTCTAATATCATAGTTGGAGAAAGGCATGGCCACTCACTCCAGTATTCGTAGCTGGAGAATCCCATGGACTGAGGAGCTTGGCGGGCACAAAGAGTCAGACACGACTGAACGACCAACACTAATGTCATAGTGTTTATAGAGTAATAGCCCTCTATTCTCAAAACTTCACTTCTACAGTAACTGTGCTCCACTACTGTCGTAGTCACCCCTCTGTAATAATAGTCCCCCTTAATTGTATTACTCCTCTTCTATTGTCATAGCCCCGCACAGTAGTGGTTCCTCTTCTACAGTGTTAGCTGCTCTCTATTGGCATAGTAACGGTTCCCCCATAGGGTAACAGTTCTCTATTAGAGATCTAAT
Organism: Tragelaphus eurycerus; assembly: GCA_935064755.1. Classification (NCBI taxonomy): domain Eukaryota; kingdom Metazoa; phylum Chordata; class Mammalia; order Artiodactyla; family Bovidae; genus Tragelaphus; species Tragelaphus eurycerus. The sequence continues at coordinate 53,831 of CAKXYN010000356.1, read as the reverse complement.
AGAGTAATGAAAGTGAAAGAGAAGTTGCTCAGTCATGTCCAACTCTTTGCGACCCCATGGATTATAACCTACCAGGCTCTTCCATCCATGGGATTCTCCAGGCAAGAATACTGGAGTGGGTTGCCATTTCCTTCTCCAGGGGATCTTCCTGACCCAGGGATCGAACCCAGGTCTCCTGCATTGTAAGCAGACGCTTTTAATGCCTGAGCCACCAGTGAAGGCAAGAGTAATAGAGTAGTAGTTCTCCTTTACTGTCATAGTCCTCCACCCCATACACTAATAGTCCTGTCTCTATTGTCATACTTCACTTTCTGTTGTAATAGTCCCCCCTCTGCAGTAAGAGTCTCTCCTCTACTGAAATAGCCCCCCCCATGTCATAGTCCTACTATATAGTGATAGTCCCCCCTCTTTTGTCAAAGTTCCCCTTCTAGTACTGTCATAGTCCCCTCTCTGCAATAATAGTACTCCTTGATTGTGGTAGTCCCCTTAAATTATAATAGTTTGCCTCTAATATCCCCCTTCTAGAGTAAAAGTCCTCCATTGCTATAATCTCCCTCTACAGTAAACGTCCCCCTCTACTGTCATAGTCCACTCCCTCTTGTAATAAGTCTGTCTCTGTGGTAATAGTCTCTCATCTAGTAATCTCCCTCTGTTGTCAGTATTCCCCTTCCACAGTCAAGTCCCCCTTCTACTGTAACAGTCTTGCCTCTATTGTCATAGTTTCCCCTCTCCACTAATAGTCCCTTTCTGCTGTCCCTAGTCTATATTAATAGTCCCTTTTCTATGTTAGTAGTCCCCACTCTATAATAATAGTCTTCCTCAATTTCAGTAGTCCTTTTCTATTGTAATAGTCCCTGTCTGCAGTAATAGACCCCCATTTATTATAATAGTCCCCCCTAAGGTAATAGTCCTCTTTCTGTTATAATAGTCCCTCTCTCTTTGTCGTAGTCCCCTCTGTTCAGTAATAGCGCCCCCTCTATAATGATAGACCACCCTCTACTGTAATAGTCTCATATATGCTATAATAGTCCTCTCTCACCAGTGAGAGTCGTCCTCTATTGTAATAACCTCCCTCTGTGGTAAGAGTCTTCCCCTCCATAAATAGTTTTGCCTCTTTTGTAATACAGCAAAGCAGAGACATTACTTTGTCAACAAAGGCCTGTCTAGTCAAGGCTATAGTTTTTCCAGTGGTCATGTATGGATGTGAGAGTTGGACTATAAAGAAAGCTGAGTGCCAAAGAATTGATGCTTTTGAACTGTGGTGTTGAAGAAGACTCTTGAGGGTCCCTTGGACTGCAAGGAGATCCAACCAGTCTATCCTAAAGGAGATCAGTCCTGGGTGTTCATTGGAAGGACTGATGCTAAAGCTGAAACTCCAATACTTTGGCCACCTGATGCGAAGAGCTGACTCATTTTAAAAGACCCTGATGTAGGGAAAGATTGAGGGCAGGAGGAGAAGGGGACGACAGAGGATGAGATAGATGGTTGGGTGGCATCACCAACTCAATCAACATGAGTTTGAGTGGGCTTCAGGAGTTGGTAATGGACAGAGAGGCCTGGCGTGCTGCAGTACATGGGGTGGCAAAGAGTCAGACATGATTGAGTGACTGAAATGAACTGAACTTCTGTAATAGTCCCCCTCTACAGAATGGTCCCCTTCTATTGTAATAATTCCCTTTATTGTGATAGTTCTCTGTATTGTCATAGCCCCTCCCCTGTGTAACAGCCCCCATGGTATCAGAGTCCCTCTATTATAAATTTTCCCCCTCCACAGTAATAGGCTCCCACTACAGTAAGGGTCCTCCTTTATTATGAGTCCCCTCTCCATAGTAGGGCTTCCCTGGTGGCTCAGCTGGTAAAGAATCCGCCTGCATTGCAGGAGACCTGGGTTCACTCCCTGGGTTAGGAAGATCCTCTGGAGAAGGGAAAGGCTACCCTCTCCAGTATTCTGGCCTGGAGAATTCCATGGCCTGTTTAGAGTCGGATACGAACGAGTGACTTTCACTTTCTCCACAGTAACATCCCCTGTACATGGTCATAGCCCCATTTATTGTTGTATCTCCTCTCTATCATATTAGTCACCTCTCTACAGTAATATTGCCCCTACCTCTATGTAAGCATGCCCTCTCTAGAGTAGTAGTCCTCCCTGAAGGACTCTTATCCTCCTGTAAAAGTCCCCTTTCCTCTTCACAATAACCCTTCAGAATAAAAGTCTCTTTCCTATTCCAAATATTCAATGAGATGCAAGTAGAACACATAGCAAAACAGTATGTCAGAACCCCGAGCATAGCACCATGGGGAGAACCTGTGGGTGTGTGTGCCCCGTCACATACAGCTCCTTTGGTGCGTCTGTGTCACCATCCTGGGGACACCTGTGGGTGTGTGTCTGTCTTCCCCTCACAGAGAAGACCTCCCCATAATACAGGTCACCTGCCCACTGGGTGTCCTGTCCACAACTCTCCCCATAACACAGGTCACCTGCCCACTCCTGAGCCCTCTTGTCTCCACATCCGTGGACCTCTGTTCCATCAGAATCCAGGTCAGTATGTCACAAGCCCTTCATCCTCCCATTTGCGCTGGCCTGAGATGGTGGTGGGTTCGCTGTGATGGGAAGAATAATGTCCTATCGCCTGTGGACACCAGTCTTGTACTTGCAAGACACTCTCTCGCCTCCCAGGTACATAGGTGTGGGTCACCCACCCTCTTTTCCTTGTCTGTGAATGCCAGCTGCCTGGTTTCTAAGTGCAGATTCAGGAGTGCTCAGCAGTAGTGCCACCCAGCCTTGGGGCCTGGGACAGCACCCCAGGGAGCCAGCTGGGTGCACCTGCACACCCCGATGGCTTCCACTCCACGGGGCACTTCCTCCTGTGGGTCTGCCACGCCCTCTGCATTCTCAGTCCACTCAGGTGAGCAGGTGGGGCGTGTGCCAGTGAGGTCAGGTTCTGCCCTCCGTGAGCCCACAGTGAAACACTGGAGGAGGTTCCGTGTGACCTCGCGCATGTCTGTGGGTGGGGATGGGCACAGAAGCACTCAAGAGAGTAGTTCTCTGGTGAACGAATGGATGGAGCCATGTAGGGCGGCCTATCTGGTGGTTACCCTTACAACACCCTTCCCCTTGTACTTACATATCAGAAAGAAGGCCACGGAGCCATCCCAACTGCCAGAGTCAGTTACTGGGTTATTGACTTCAGTCTAAGACTGTCTTTGAAAAATTGCACAAGGAAGAGATCTAGATCCTACCCCCCTTGTTCCTCATCATTGACACCTGACTGTGAGCCATTCCCTTATATAAGCCCCTAGACTCTTTATGGCTGGGGGGTGGGGGACACAGTCCTTGAGGCATGACCCTACTGTGTTCCCCTCTCTGCTGGATTGAGAAAAAAGCCACCTATGTATCTCCTTGAAACTCTGTCTCCGTATTTTTTATTTGGCTACTCTGAGCGGAGAAAGCCAAGATTTTGGCCAGCAACAATTCTAGTTCTTGGCCATTGCCAGTCGAGCTGCCCTGAAAACAAGGTGCATGGGTCACTGTGAATTCTGATTTTCTCTGGGTCTGAGCCCAGACATGGGATTGCCGGGCCATGTGGTTTCTGGATGTTTAGTTGAAAAAGAACCTCCTTGATGGTTTTGATAGTTCCTGCACCCATTTACACCCCCACTGAGAGTGTAGGAGAATTCCATTTTGCCTCCATCCTCTCAGCCTGTATTCTCTGTAGATTTTTAGACAGTGGCTACTCTGACCTGTGGGAGGGGATTTTTCATGGGAGTTTTGATTTGCGTGGATTTGATACATAGTGGCATGCTGCAGTCCATGGGATTGCAAAGAGTAGGACACAACTGAGCAACTGAACTGAGTACATAGTGAGCTGGATGAACTTTCCAGGTGCTTTTCGATACTGTACAGAGTGACTACAGTTTACCTCTTGACATTGTTTTCTTGAAAGGTGACCCTGTTTTGAATTCCTGTCTGATGATCTACCCCAGGACATGACTGGAAGGAAGGGGTCATTTACAGTCCCACAGGCCTTGTGAATATGAAGAGCCAAGCAGCATTAGGTTTAAAGTTGTTTTTCTGGAAGACGGTTCTAAGGAAACAGCATTGCTTCCTGCCCCACTCTGGTCCTCAGTCATTGAGTCTCATGGAAAACTCTGTTCATTGATTGTCAGCTAGAGTGGAATGTGCCAAGGCTTGAGCCTCATTTCTCCTTCCCCCTTACCCAGGGTGCCCAGGACACATCCCAATTTGTGGACACCACTCTGCAAAGGGTGCTGTCATCTGTAGGTGGGGTGACCCTAAGGATGGAGGCTGGAGGTAAGAACCCCAGCCTAGGGGATATAGAGTGACCAGGGGACCTTGCAAACCTGTTCCAGCCTGGAGGCTCCACCAATTCTTGGGTGGTGTAGGCTTGGTTTCTCTGCAGGAGGTTCCACCTGCATCTGGAGATTGGGTGCTCATGCAGAGGGAAGGAGGCACCCCAGGTCCATTGTGGGGTCACATTTCCTGGCACATGCTCCCAGCTCCATCTGCACTGAGGCCCTCCAGTCATGGGACCAAAACCAGCTCAGGCTTCAGGGATGTGACACCATCCAGGTCACCATGTCCTGAGGGCAGCAGAGTCAGCATTTCTGATTCCTTTTTTATACTTTTATTCCCTAATTTGAATTGGCAGCTGTAGTTGAAAGACAAGGTTGTGGGTGTTTTTTGTTTTTATTTGGATCGACAGCAATTTGATTCACTTGTAGGTAGATGTGTATATCTTCTCTTCCAGGTTCTTTTCCGATACAGGATGTTAGTGTTGAATAGGATTCCTGTTTACACAGTGGTTCCTGGTGGATTGTTGTTGGTTTTTTTTTTTTTTTAATAATATTAGCCTGCCTGTGTTAGACTGAATGAGTTCATTATTCCCTGTCCCACAGTTTTGTGGGTTTTTTTTTTTTTTTTTCTGGGGACAACTGATTATTTTCTGAGTCTGTGAGACTGTTTCTCTTTGGTAAAGAAGTTTATCTGTATCCATTTTTAGATCCCAGCTACAAGTGATAACTTATGCCAATATCGCTCCCTGTCTCCCTCACCTCACTTGCTATGATCATCTCTGCTTTATTCCCTGAGGCCTCCCATGGCATTCTTTCCTGCTTGTTATGGCTGAGTGACGGTTCATCGTCTATGTACCCCATCTTCTTTATTCCTTATGGACGTCTTTGTTTGCAAACATTTTTTCCCATTCTGAGCACTGTCTTTCTATTTAATTTAGGGTTCCTTTGCTGTGCAAACGCTTTTAAGGTTAATCAGTCCGGTTTTCTTAGTTTTGGTTCATTTTTCATTATTCTGGGCACACTTGGTGGAATTTATGTTGCAGCATGTCCCCCCTATATTGTCCTCAAAATTGCATAGTATCCGTCCGACATTTAGATCTTTATCTTCTTTGAAGTTTATATTTGTGTATGGTTTGAAGGATATTCTAATTTCATTCTCGTTTTCATTATTGATGCACGTCCATGCTCTCCTCCATAGTGGCTTTCTCCTATTTTCATTTTAGCAGTGGAGGTGGATGGTTCCATTTTCTTCATTGCATCTGGCAGATTTAACCTTTGTAGAGTGCTTGACAATCACTATTCTGATTGGTGTGAGGTGATGCCAAACACCATTTACTAATATTTAGCAATTTTGACATCTTTTCATGAGATACTTTTAAAGTGTGAGTTAAAGGTACCTGTTAAAATTGGCTTTGTGATGGTCTACCCAGTTATGAATTCTTTTTTGATGACCACCCCTAGGAGACTCCAGGAGATCAGTTGTTGTTTACTTAGAAACCCTTGGACCTTATGAATATTAAATGCCCGTCAACATGGCTTTCTGTTGATGGGCGGGACTGTGGCCCTCCCTGTTGTTTTACCTGAGACCAAACTATGGTGGAGGTAATGAAGACAATGGCGACCTCCTTCAAAAGATCCCAGTGCCCCCAACACTGCAGGAGGCCATGACTGACCCGCGCCTCATCCGGAGGCCCCTGGGCACTCACGGGTGAGTCTGGTTTAGTCTCTTGTGGGGTCACTGCTCCTTTCTCCTGGGTTCTGATGCACACAAGATTTTGTTTGTGCCTTCCATGAGTCTGTTTCCCTAGTCCTGTGGAAGTTCTATAATCAAATCCCAATGTCCTCCAAAGTCTTAACTCCTCGGGATTCTCAGTCCCTTTGCCAAATCCCCAGGTTGGGAAATCTGGAGGTTGGGTGGTCTGTGTACCGACCTGGAATGGATGGAGCTTGGGTGGTCTTTGTGCTGACTTGGCATGGATGGAAGTGGGGTGGTCTGTGTGCTGATCTGGCATTGATGGATCTGAGGTGGTCTCTGCACTGACCTGGCATGGATGAATCTGGGGTGGTCTCTGCACTGACCTGGCATGGATGGAGCTGGGGTGGTCTGTGTGCTGACCTGGCATGGATGGATTTGGGGCGGGGCCAATCTCTGTGTTCCTGGCATGGATGGATTTGGGGCAGGGCCAATCTCTGTGTTCCTGGCATGGATGGATTTGGGGCAGGGCCAATCTCTGTGTTCCTAAGTGACAAGAGTTAAACTGTGGTTCACTGGTGGATGGGAGAGCTTGTTTATGATCAGGCAGGGAGGAGGCATATACCTGGAGCTTTTAAGTTATCTAGGTCTGCTTTGTTTATTTTTGTTGTTCAGTCCTTTGGGTTTTAGCCATGTTCCTTCATCTGCTGGATGTTTCTCTGTCATTTGTTTTGTTTAATTTACTGTGTTTGTGATCCCTTGGTTGAAAGGCTGAAGTTCCTCCTAACTATGGAGTCTACCTCTCCTGGGTGGGATTGAACCAAAGGCTTGTGATGGTTTCCTGGTTGGGGGAATTTGTGTATGTGTTCTGGTAGGTGGAGCTAGATCGTGTCTTTCTGAAAGGCATTGGCTGTGTCCACTAGTGTGGTTTGGAATGTAGGGGTTCAGTATGGCTTTGAGCAGCTTGTCTGCTGATGTGCAAGGCTGTGCCCCTATCTGGCTGAAGGATAGGTGAGGGGTGTTTGGCACTACAGCTTGCTGGCTCTGGGGTGTGGCTTAGTCTTAGTGTTGAGATGGAGGCTTTTGGGAGGGCACTCACCTATTAATGTTCTGTGGGGCCAGGAGTTCTCTAGTGATCAAAAGTCCTAAGGTCATTAGCCATCAGCCACTGTCTTACCCAGAGGATTTTCCCCACCAAAGGATCAAAGCCAGGTCCCTTGCATTTCAGGCAGATTTCTTGCTGTCTGAGCCCCCAGGGAAGCCCTTAGAAAATGCCTGCTGGCACTGATTAAATATTTTTAAAAATATGTGTTGAAAATGCAGAGTATAGTGATGAATAGCAGAGACTGATTATCATGATAATTATTGTTATTTGACAAGTCTTTGCTGTCAGATTATAGCAGGGATGTGTATGGTAGGATATAGGAACACAATACAGTTTCCAACTGTGTGTTCACCTAAAAGTTGCTTAGGGTGATGGCAGGTCGTCAATTACCTTCTAAAGACAGTGACAAGATTTCATTGCTTTGTGTTCTTTTTTTTTTAACCTTCCTTAGCTTTGTCATCTATTTGTTGTTGTTGTTTACTGGCTAAGTCATGTTAGACTCTTTGTGAACCTATGGACTGTGGTCCACCAGGCTCCTCTGTCCATGGGATTGCCCAGGCCAATAAAAAGAAAAGCCAGGTTTGGGGAAAGAGTACATGGGCAGAGACCTCTGAGGACACAGGGATGGAAAGGCTGGCCAGGAGGGGATGAGGGTCAGAAAACTTCGGGTTTACATGAGGTATGGGCAGGAACCATGGCTCCCAGGCCTGGCTGTGGACACTGCCCAACACCTGTCTGCCTGCCCTCTGTCTGTCCTGCCCCACATTTGCCAGGAGCCCCGGGGTCTAGACTGTGATACTTGGTGAGCTCTAGACACAGCTGTCTGCTTGCAGGTGTGTGGGAGTGATGGAGTGCTCTTAACAACTTGTTACAACTCTGCAAAGTGGGACTGACAGGCTGAGGTTAATCTGGCTCCAAGAAGCTGAGGGCCCTACGTCAGTCCCAGAGCCAGAGGTCAGACCAGAGCTGCTGAAGAAGGAGCCCAGAGGATTTATTGAAAAACCAGTGAAATTGGTTATTAGAAAGCAGCACTGAAAAGATTACAAACAAAAACCTGATATGAACTAAAGTGTGAAACAAATGTGAAGTATTGTTGTCACTGGTGTATTGAAGAAAGCTGGATTAAATGTGTTCTATAATCAGCACGTTTATCCCAGAACTTTCAGTTTTATTTCCACCACACAGCATCAGCAGTGGGCAGTGACTGTGCAGTGCTGGATCAGCAAGCAGCTGAGAGGACATACCCCATGCCCAAGGTCAGGAGTGGCACTTGTGAGGAAATAGATACCCCATGTTCAAGGTAAGGAGTGGTCTAATCACATGGACCACAGCTTGTCTAACTCAATGAAACTATCATCCATGCCGTGTAGGGCTGCCCAAGAGGGATGGGTCATGGTGGAGAGTTCTGACAAAACGTGGGCCACAGGAGAAGGGAATGGCAAGCCATTTCAGTATTCTTGTCTTGAGAACCCCACGAACAGTATGAAAGGCAAAAAGATAAAACACTGAAAGATGAGCTCCTCAGGTCGGTAGGTGCCCAATATGCTACTGGAGATCAGTGGAGAAATAACTCCAGAAAGAATGAAGAGACAGAGTCAAAGCAAAAACACCCAGTTGTGGATGTGACTGGTGATGAAAGCATGGTCGAATACTGTAAAGAGCAATACTGCATAGGAACCTGGAACGTTAGGTGCATGAATCAAGGCAAATTGGAAGTGGTGAAACAGGAGATGGCCGGAGTGAACATCGACATTTTAGCAATCAGCAACTAAAATGGACTGGAATGGGTGGATTTAACTCAGATGACCATTATATCTACTACTGTGGGCAAGATTCCCTTGGAAGAAATGGAATAGCCATCATAGTCAAAAAAGGAGTTCAAAATGCAGTGCTTGGATGCAATCTCAAAAACGACGGGATGATCTGTTCATTTCCAAGGCAAACCATTCAGTATCATGGTAATGAAAGTCTGTGCCCCAACCAGTAATACTGAAGAAGCTGATGTTGAATTGTTCTGTGAAGACCTACAAGACCTTTTAGAGCTGACACACAAAAAAAGATGTCCTTTTCATTATAGGGGACTGGAATGCAAAACTAGGAAGTCAAGAAACATCTGGAGTAAGGGGCAACTTTGGCCTTGGAGTACAGAATGAAGCAGGGCATAGGGAAATAGAGTTTTGCCAAGATAACACACTGGTCATAGCAAACACCCTCTTCCAACAACCCAAGAGAAGACTCTACACATGGACATCACCAGATGATAAACACCAAAATCAAATCGATTATATTCTTGCAGCCAAAGATGGAGAAGCTCTGTACAGTCAGCAAAACAAGACCAAGAGCTGACTGTGGCTCACATCATGACCTCATTATTGCCAAATTCAGACAGTAGAAAGTAGAAATGAAGAAAGTAGGGAAACCACTAGATCATTCAGGTATGACCTAACTCAAATCCCTTATGATTATACAGTGGAAGTGAGAAATAGATTTAAGGGACTAGATCTGACAGAGTGCCTGATGAACTTTGGATGGAGGTTTGTGACATTGTACAGGAGGCAATGACCAAGACCATCCCCAGGAAGAACTGCAGAAAGACAAAATTGTTGTCTGGGGAGGCCTTACAGATAGCTGTGAAAAGAAGAGAAGTGAAAAGCAAAGGACAAAAGGAAAGATATACCCATTTGAATGCAGAGTTCCAAAGAATAGCAAGAAGAGATGAGAAAGCCTTCCTCAGTGACCAGTGCAAAGAAACAGGAAAACAATAGAATGGAAAAGTGTAGAGATCTCTTCAAGAAAATCAGAGATATGAAGGGAACGTTTCATGCAACGATGGGCTCAATAAAGGACAGAAGTGGTATGGACCTAACGAAGCAGAAGATATTAAGAATAGGTGGCAAGGATACACAGAAAAACTGTACAAAAATGATCTTCACAACCCAGATAGTCATGATGCTGTGATCACTCACTGGAGCCAGATATCCTGGAATGTGAAGCCAAGTGGTCCTTAGGAAGCATCACTATGAAAAAAGCTAGTGGGGGTGATGGAATTCCAGTTGAGTTATTTCAAATCCTAAACGATGATGCTGTGAAAGTACTGCACTCAATATGTGAGCAAATTTGGAAAACTCAGCAGTGGCCACAGGATGGGAAAAGGTCAGTTTTCATTCCAATCTCCAAGAAAGGCACTGTCAAAGAACGCTCAAACTATTACACAATTACACTCATTGCACATGGTAGCAAAGTGATACTCAAAATTCTCCAGGCCAAGCTTCAACAATATGTGAACCGTGAACTTCCAGATGTTCAAGCTGATTTTACAAAAGGCCGAGGAACCAGCGATCAAATTGCCAGCATCCCCTGGATCATTAAAAAAGCAAGAATTTCACAGAAACCTCTATCTCTGCTTTATTGACCAGGCCAAAGGCTTAGACTGTGTGGATCACAATAAACTGTGGAAAATTCTGAAAGAGGGGGAATACCAGACCACCTGACCTGCTTCTTGAGATATCTATATGCAGATCAGGAAGCAACAGATAGAACTCGTCGTGGAACAATAGACTGGTTCCAAATAGGAAAAGGAGTACATCAAGGCTGTATATCGTCACCCAGCTTATTTAACTTATATGCAGAGTACATCATGAGAAACACTGGCCTGGATGAAGCACAAGCTGGAATCAAGATTGTGGGGAGAAATATCAATAACCTCAGATATACATATGACACCACCTTTATGGAAAAAAGTTAAACAGAACTAAAGAGGCTCTTGATGAAAATGAAAGAGGAGAGTGAAAAAGTTGGTTTAAAGCTCAGCGTTCAGAGAACTAGGATCATGGCATCTGGTCCCATCACTTCATGGCAAATTCACAGGGAAACAGTGGAAGACTTTATTTTTTTTCATGTGAGCTGTGTGTCCTTGTGTGTCTGTGTGGAGAAGTGCCCCTGGTACCCCCAGTGGTTCCACTAGGCCACCCCTGTGCTCACGCCTTCCACCCCATCTCCCTGGGGCAGCTCCTATCGACCTTGCCTTGTGACCGTAGCCACCTTGAAGGTGCCAGCAGCAACTTTATTGAAGCCTGAGTGACACCTGCCCCTGTGACATGTGGCCAGAATGTCCCAGGGAAAGTGTGACCCTGGTGCCCATGAGGAACACACCCACCCTGCTGCTTGGGGGTGGCTCCGTCTGCTGTAGCACCATGTCCAGGCTCACAGGCTGGCTGCCAGTCAGCCACTAGCTCCCTCGGTATGTGGTGTAAGACCACTGGCTCAGCAGCGGTAGCCCATGGAACTTGTGGGTCTCGTCTGTGATGGTGAAAATGACCTGCAGGCAGACGGAGCGCTGGGAGTGCTCACAGTGCTGCCCTGGGCCCAGCATCCCAGGGCTGGTGTCGGGGGAAAGGAGCCCCAAGGCCAGCTGGGGCACTGTGGGTGGTTCTGGGGCCTCCCCAGAGGAAGCACTGTTTGAGGGGCCCCTGGGCCTGGAGGTTCCCAAGGGTTAGGACACCCTGAACAGGTTATGCGAAGGGGACAGGGAACTGGAGGGGTTCAGATGAGCCTCTGTCCACAGCGGGTGAGTCAGCCTGACCTTGGGGTTGGGTGGCATGGGCGTGGAGTGGTAAAAGCTGGCGGCTAAGAGGAGAGAGGAGGTGCCCATTTGGATTGGGGCAGGCAGGACCGGCCTGTGGGTCAAAGTGCATCTCAGGGCTCCACCCATCTGGCCTTCATGCCCATTAATGGATAGAAGCTCTCCTGGCTTCTCTTCTGGCAGTAGCCGTCAGTGTCAAAGGACAGCTTGCCAATGAGCACCTTCATCTGGCCTGGTGGCAGGAGCCCAGGACAGCAGTCGTCCAGGTCTGTGCAACTGGGGAGGGGAAGGGGCAATGCACAGGGGCCCCAACCTGGTCTCCTGGGTCTGTGAGCTCAGTGGCCTGACTCAGACCGGGGTGAGCTGGGCCTGAATGGCTGTGCAGCAGGGCAGTTCCCAGGAACCGAGGCTACACTGCCTCACTGTCACTAGGGAATCCCAGAGAAGGCAGAGAAGCTCCCCATCCACCCACAAACAGCTATCACTTCATGTCTGACATGAACAGATTTTCTCTATGAGTAAGTGTACTTATTTACAAACTTAAATAAACTGGGTTGTTCTAACCATACTACCCTGCCCTGGCAACGGCCAGGAGCCATGTGTCCTGCCAATCCCCGGGAAGAATGGAAGGTGCCCACGCACGGGGTCCCAGCGGGGTTCTGGGTGGTGGTTAGGGGGTCAGCAGAGCAATTGTGGTGTGCAGACTTGTAGGTCCACAGAGGCTCCTCAGGACAGTAGAGAGCATCAGGACCTGGAGGGGTGAAAGAGGAGTGGCCCAGCAGCCTAGGGCTGGGAATTGGGGTGAGGTAGGAGGGTTTGGCCTCTGGTAGAATTTCTGCTCCAGAAGGACTGGGGTTATTGTCTGTCTCCTCACAGCTGTTCTATGCCTGGTACACTACCTGGCCAGAGGCAGGTGCTAAACAAAAATCTGTCACTGAATGGACGGTCTGAGTGTAAAGGTGCACAGGAAATGTGGCATCATGCGGCAGACTGGGGGTTAAGCAGATGAGGAGGCAGAAACAAGAGAGAGGCATACAGGGTTTCTGAGTATGGACTCCGAACCCCCTTGGGCTCAGCTCCATCCAGCCCGTCTGTTCCCTAGACAATCTGTTTTTAACAGAAAACTCCCTCTGGCCTTCACTCACTTGCATGTCCGTTCGTGCATGACTTAAAAATAAGCTCTGAGGCTGTTCCCAGCAACTGAGCCTGAAGACACTGAAGCCTTTTCCACATCTACTTGTGCAGTGGTGCTGAGTGGCCACATTTTTGATGTGGCTTTGTGGTTTTCACATTTACAGAGCTCAACTCCACCTGAAGGGCCGCCAATGCCTAAAGTGCCTCCAGTGGGGGCTGGTCGCTCAAGGCTCCTATCCTTGGATGTTCCTGGCCCTGCTCCTCCGGCTTCTCCTCCCGCTGCTGCGAGGACAGCTTCTCCTGCTCCTCTTCCGCCACCACTTCAACCTCCTCAAAGATGTCTTCCACCAGCAGCAGGAACACTTGCCAGAACAAACCACCTCTCCATCCTCCAGGGCTGCTCCATCCTCCACTGCCTGACTGCTAAAGAAGGCAGCCTTCTTGCCTTGTGGGCCACCTGCTGCCAATGACATCCCCGAAGGCCCCAGCGCACCAGCAGGTCTCAGGGCCCCAGCACCCTGAATCGGCGGGCTCACACCGAAGAAGCCCCGGGGTCTCCATGAGCAGAGGACCTGGGGAAGGATGACACAGACAAAGGTGCTTAATTCAGCCTGCCTCCATGAGAATCAACTAGGTCCCGCCTGCTGTAAGCAGAGCTGCTCTGAATGAGACTAGGACACGTGAAGCCCCCAAGCCTCAAGTCTCAGCCTGTCACCTGCTACTTGCAGGACCTGAATCCAGGGGGTGCATGCAGGCTGCATGAGCCTGAGCTTCCCCAGTGGGGAAAGGAAAGGCTCCTGGCCTCTACACAGATCTGCCTTCAGGCCTCACCTCCCTGACCCCCTCACAACTTCTGTGTCTTGTCACTTACCTCTCATGGCAGGACCTACTGATCTGCTAGCCACATGGGGAAGGTCAGCATGAGATTAACCAGGCTCTGAGCCCTTCCTGGGCAGCAAAGAAACCCAATATCAATCGCCCATTCTGGGGAGGCCCAAATAGACCCCACCTTAGCAATCGTGCTCCATCCCAGAGAGTTGTAGTCCAACAACCAGTTGAGCAAATTCAGGCTCATGGTGACCGGCCTGAGGCTGGGAGTGCCGCTTCCATCCTCACAGAAGCAGTGTACCAGAGAAGACGTCTCAGGCACAGAGAGGTTGTTAAGGAGTACCACGTTGGCATCGCTGGCCTTTGCATCTGGGTACTCCCGCTTGCCCAGCGGCCACATTGTCATCCCCAGCCCCTGCCATACAAGGACAATGCACTCATCCTTCTGGGTCCCTGGTGGTCCTCTGGGACCTTTGTTCTCAACCTGAGAGGCCCTTTGTTCTCTCACAAGGGAGGATTTGTTTCTGACCACTCCTGATGTATGGCTGTCACGTGTGTCCTGGGGAATGGCATGTCAGTTGCCTCCAACTTCAGGATCTGCAGTCCGTGCAACATGCATTCTCCGTGCCCAAGTGCCACTGCCTGTGTGCATTTAGCAAGAGAGGCCTGGTTCTCTCTCTTGTGCCCTGTATTCACAAGGGGTCGCATGCATGTACTGGAATCATCTAGCACGCTGTCCCCAGTCACTGATGGCATTCATTCCCTGCTAAAGTGTGTGGCTTCTATTCAGATGCGAGCCAAACTGAGCCTCCCATACTCATTTGCTCAGACGTGTCCAGGTAGAAAGATTCATAGGCTCTGCTGGCACTGCGGCTGTGGAAATCACAACTCCCCCGGTGCCCAATTCCCTTGCCCCCTAATTCCCTTGGTGCCTCCTCTCAGCTGGCGAGTTCCCTGACATCCACCCTTCCTTCTGCTCCTGTTCCTTCTTGTCCTCCTGAGCATCTGACCCCTGAAAAGCAACACTAAGGATGTGGCTTTGGCCCACAAGCCAGGGATGCCCTGGATGATGGCACTTCTCTGACTCAAGGGACGCTTTCTTCTCTGATGGTCCTTCCTCTGGAGCTGAAGATAGGCTGTGGGGTCTTTCTCATTCGGGGAGCTCAGCTCTACCTGCAGGGTGGACAATGCCTTCAGCACCTCCAGTGGGGTCTGGTCACTCGAGGCTCCTGTCCTTGGATGTTCTTGGCCCTGCTCCATCAGCTTATCCTCCTGCTCCTGTAAGTGCCTCTTCCCCTGGTCCTCCTCTGCCACCACTTCAACGGCCTCATTGATGTCTTCCACCAGCAGCTGGAACACTTGCCGGACCACACCACCTCTCCGTCCTTGAGGGCCGCTGCTTCTTCCACTGCGTCCCTGCTGAAGGAGACAGCCTCCTCACATGGTGGGCCTCCTGCTGCCTGCGACATCCTTGACGGCCCCAGCGTGC
The DNA here is from genome assembly GCA_935064755.1 of Tragelaphus eurycerus. Classification (NCBI taxonomy): domain Eukaryota; kingdom Metazoa; phylum Chordata; class Mammalia; order Artiodactyla; family Bovidae; genus Tragelaphus; species Tragelaphus eurycerus. The sequence goes on along the minus strand of CAKXYN010000356.1, from coordinate 38,686 downwards.
CAGCAGGTCTCAGGGCCCCGGCACCCTGACTCCTCAGGATCACACTGAAGAAGCCCCAGGGTCTCCATAAGCAGCAGGACAAAGGGAATGATACTGATAAAGGTGTTTAATTCAGCCTGCCTCCATGAGAATCACCATGGTCTCGTGTGCTGTAGGCAGAGCTGCTGTGAATGAGACAAGGACATGTGAAGCTCCCAAGCCCCCAGTCTCAGCCTGTCACCTGCTACTCGCATGACCTGAATCCAGGCTGTGCATCCAGGTGGCTTGAGCCTGAGCTTCCCCCACCGGGAAGAGGAGAGGGTCCTGGCCTCTACATGCATCTGCCTTCAGGCCTCACCTCCTGATCCCCTCACAACTTCTGTGTCTTGTCACTTACCTCTCATGGCAGGACCTACCCCCAACCCTCTCCATGATGTGCGAGCCACACGGGGTTGGTCAGTATATAGATGAGCAGCCCTGACCCCTCCCATGGGGAGCCAAGAACCCCAGTACGAATCATCCATTCTGGGGAGGCCCAATGGACACCACCTCAGCAATCCTGTTACATCTTGGAGAGTTGTGGTCAAACAACCAGGTGAGGAAGTTCACACTGTGGGTGTCCTGCCTGAGGCTGGGTGCTCCCATCCATCCCCAAAGGGGCAGTGGACTAGAGAGTACGTTAATTCCCTATATCCAGAAGGAGGACGGGGGAGACAGGAAAGATTGAGGTAGGCAGTGCATCTGACTCCCTCTCCCACCCACCCACATTGCCCTGGGAACCAGGTCAGACCAGTGATGCCAAGGTGGTACTCCTTAACGATCTCTCTGTTCCTGAAGGATGGGTTGTCCTAAAAGGAAAATACCAGCTTGCAGTGGGATTGGGGATGGCCTCGTTCTGGCACCCGCCAGGACCAGGAGGAAGGAAAAGTTGAAGGTGCACAAGCCTCTATGATCTGCAGCTTGGCTGCCAGGCAGGCATGCACATCTTACGTTTTTCCTTTCCAAAGGCTCACAGAGAAGGCATGCACCAGGGGCATAGGATCCCCCGACGCCCATGTGCCTACCAAGTTCCGCACCCCCACACCTGTCCTCAGGCTCCCTCCTTGCCCTTGAAAGCCATCATGGAGCTAAGCAAGTCTTCATCTCGGTAGCTGATGATGACAGGCATCTGGAAGTGGTTCATAATCTCCTTGAAGTCAAGGAACCAGTCATGTCACATGCCGCAGAAGGAAGAGCCTCGAGGAACAAGGTCAGTCACGGGCAGAGCAAGGGCACAGGAACAGGCATTTGTAAGTACTCCCTTTTGGGACCACCTGTACTTCAGGCACAGACAGGTCATATTGGAGTACAAATTTGGCATCACTGGTGCTCTGCATCTGGGTACTCCCGCTTGCCCAGCCGTCACACCAACAGCCCCAGCCCCTGCCACACCAGGAGACACGCTGATCCCTCTGGGTCCCCTGTGGTCTTCTGGGACCCTTGTCTGCATCCCCCAAGGGAGGATCTGTTTCTGACCGCTCTTGATGTATGCCAGGCATGTGTGTCCTGGCAAGTGGCATGTCAGTTGGCTGAAACTTCAGGATCTACAGTCTCTGCAGCATGCGTTCTCTGTGCTCACGGGCGTGTGTGTGTGTGCGTTTAGCAAGAGAGGGCTGGGTCTCTTCCCGGCTCCCTGTCTTGACAAGAGGTGGCAGGGATGTACTGCAGTCATTTGCCAGACTGTCTCCAATCACTGATGACATCCATTCCCTGCCAAAGTGTGCGGCTCCCGTTGAGATGCGAGCCAAACTGAGCCTCCCATAGTCATTTGCTCAGACATGTACAGGTAGAGAGGTTCCGAGGCTCTGCGGGCACTGTGCCTGTGGAGATCACAGCACCCCCGAACCGCCATTCCCTTGCCCCCCAGTTCCCTTGGCCTCTCCTCAGCTGGCGGGTTCCCTCACCCCCACCCCTCTTCCTGCTCCTGTTCCTTCTCATCTTCTTGAGCATGTGACCTCTGAGCAGTGGCACTAAGGGTACGGCATTGGCCCACAAGCCAGGGATGCCCTGGGTGATGGCACTTCTCTGACTCAAGGGACGCTTTCTCCTCTGATGGTCCTTCCTCTGGAGCTGAACGTAGGCTGTGGGGTCTTTCTCATTCGGGGATCTCAGCTCTACCTGTAGGGCGGCCAACGCCTCCATCTCCTCCAGTGGGGTCTGGTACCTCGAGGCTCCTGTCCTTGGATTTTCTTGGCCCTGCTCCTCCAGCTTCTCCTCCCATTCCTATGAGGGCAGCTTCCCCTGCTCCTCCTCTGCCACCCCTTCAACCTCCTCAGTGGTGTCTTCCACCAGGAGCAAGACACTTGCTGGACCACACCACCTCTCTGTCCTGCAGAGCCGCTGTTTCTTCCACTGCCTCCCCGCTGAAGAAGGCAGCCTCCTTGCCTGGTGGGCCACCTGCTGCCTGCAACCTCCCCAACGGTCCCAGCGCACCAGCAGGTCTGAGGGCCCCGGCACCCTGAATCCTCAGGCTCACACCAAAGAAAGCCCGGGGTCTCCGGGAGCAGCAGGACACATGGAAGGATGATGCCAACACAGGTGCTTAATTCGGCGTGCCTCAGAATCACCTGGGTCTCACATGCTGTAAGCAGAGCTGCTCTGAAGGAGACTAGGACACGTGAAGCCCCCAAGCTTCCAGCCTCAGCCTGTCACCTGCTGCCCGCGTGACCTGAATCCAGGCTGTGTATTCAGGCTGCGTGAGCCTGAGCTTCCCCCACAGGAGAGGAGACGGTCCTGGCCTCTACCCGGGTATGCCTTCAGGCTTCACCTCCTGACCCCCTCACAACCTCTGTGTCTTGTCACTTACCTCTCATGGCAGGACCTTCCTCCTGGGGATAATACTGCAGGGGCTCGACTCACAGGCCCTCTCCAATGATCTGCTGGCCGCATGGGGGAGGTCAGCATGTGGATGAGCAACCCCGAGCTCTCCCATGGGCAGCCAAGAACCCCAACACCAATCGTCCATTCTGGGGAGGCCCAGATGGACACCACCTCAGCAATACTTTTACATCCTCTAGAGTTGTGGTCCAATAACCAGTTGAGAACGTTCACGCTGCGGGTGTCTGGCCTGAGGCTGGGAGCTGCCATCCATCCTTACAGAAGCAGTGGACTGGAGAGGACGTTCATGCCCTATATCCAGAAGGAGGACGGGGGAGACAGGAAAGATTGAGGTAGGCGGTGCATCTGACTCCCTCTCCCACCCACCCACACTGCCCTGGGAGCCAGGTCGGACCAGTGATGCCAAGGTGGTACTCCTTAACGATCTCCCTGTTCCTGAAGGACGGGTTGTCCCGAAAGGAAACTACCAGCTTGCAGCGGGACTGGGGATGGCCTCATTGGACCAGGAGGATGGAAAAGGTGAAGGTGCACAAGCCTCCATGGTCTGCAGCTTGCCTGCCAGGAAGGCATCCACATCTTCCGTTTTTCCTTTCCAAAGGCTCATGGAGAAGGCATGCACCCGGGTCATGGGATCCCCCGACCCCCTCGTGCCTGCCCAGCACCGCCCCCCTCACCTGTCCTCAGGCTCTCTCTCTGCCCTTCAGAGCCATCATGGAGCTAAGCAAGTCTTCATCTAGGTCGCTGATGATGACAGGCATCTGGTGGTGGTTCATAATCTGCTGAAAGTCAAGGAGCCAGTCATGCCACACGCCACAGAAGGAAGAGTCTCGAGTAACAAGGTCAGTCTCGGGCAGAGCAAGGGCACTGGAACAGGCCTCTGTGAGTACTCCCTTTCGGGAGTACTTGTTTCCTTTCGGGACCTCCCGTCCTTCAGGCACAGAGAGGTCGTATGGGAGTACCAATTTGGCATCACTGGTGCTCTGCATCTGGGTACTCCCGCTTGCCCAGCCGCCACACCGACATCCCCAGCCCCTGCCACACCAGGTGACACGCTGATCCCTCTGGGTCCCCTGTGGTCTTCTGGGACCCTTGTCTGCATCCCCCAAGGGAGGATCTGTTTCTGACCGCTCTTGATGTATGCCAGGCATGTGTGTCCTGGCAAGTGGCATGTCAGTTGGCTGAAACTTCAGGATCTACAGTCTCTGCAGCATGCGTTCTCTGTGCTCACGGGCGTGTGTGTGTGTGCGTTTAGCAAGAGAGGGCTGGGTCTCTTCCCGGCTCCCTGTCTTGACAAGAGGTGGCAGGGATGTACTGCAGTCATTTGCCAGACTGTCTCCAATCACTGATGACATCCATTCCCTGCCAAAGTGTGCGGCTCCCGTTGAGATGCGAGCCAAACTGAGCCTCCCATAGTCATTTGCTCAGACATGTACAGGTAGAGAGGTTCCGAGGCTCTGCGGGCACTGTGCCTGTGGAGATCACAGCACCCCCGAACCGCCATTCCCTTGCCCCCCAGTTCCCTTGGCCTCTCCTCAGCTGGCGGGTTCCCTCACCCCCACCCCTCTTCCTGCTCCTGTTCCTTCTCATCTTCTTGAGCATGTGACCTCTGAGCAGTGGCACTAAGGGTACGGCATTGGCCCACAAGCCAGGGATGCCCTGGGTGATGGCACTTCTCTGACTCAAGGGACGCTTTCTCCTCTGATGGTCCTTCCTCTGGAGCTGAACGTAGGCTGTGGGGTCTTTCTCATTCGGGGATCTCAGCTCTACCTGTAGGGCGGCCAACGCCTCCATCTCCTCCAGTGGGGTCTGGTACCTCGAGGCTCCTGTCCTTGGATTTTCTTGGCCCTGCTCCTCCAGCTTCTCCTCCCATTCCTATGAGGGCAGCTTCCCCTGCTCCTCCTCTGCCACCCCTTCAACCTCCTCAGTGGTGTCTTCCACCAGGAGCAAGACACTTGCTGGACCACACCACCTCTCTGTCCTGCAGAGCCGCTGTTTCTTCCACTGCCTCCCCGCTGAAGAAGGCAGCCTCCTTGCCTGGTGGGCCACCTGCTGCCTGCAACCTCCCCAACGGTCCCAGCGCACCAGCAGGTCTGAGGGCCCCGGCACCCTGAATCCTCAGGCTCACACCAAAGAAAGCCCGGGGTCTCCGGGAGCAGCAGGACACATGGAAGGATGATGCCAACACAGGTGCTTAATTCGGCGTGCCTCAGAATCACCTGGGTCTCACATGCTGTAAGCAGAGCTGCTCTGAAGGAGACTAGGACACGTGAAGCCCCCAAGCTTCCAGCCTCAGCCTGTCACCTGCTGCCCGCGTGACCTGAATCCAGGCTGTGTATTCAGGCTGCGTGAGCCTGAGCTTCCCCCACAGGAGAGGAGACGGTCCTGGCCTCTACCCGGGTATGCCTTCAGGCTTCACCTCCTGACCCCCTCACAACCTCTGTGTCTTGTCACTTACCTCTCATGGCAGGACCTTCCTCCTGGGGATAATACTGCAGGGGCTCGACTCACAGGCCCTCTCCAATGATCTGCTGGCCGCATGGGGGAGGTCAGCATGTGGATGAGCAACCCCGAGCTCTCCCATGGGCAGCCAAGAACCCCAACACCAATCGTCCATTCTGGGGAGGCCCAGATGGACACCACCTCAGCAATACTTTTACATCCTCTAGAGTTGTGGTCCAATAACCAGTTGAGAACGTTCACGCTGCGGGTGTCTGGCCTGAGGCTGGGAGCTGCCATCCATCCTTACAGAAGCAGTGGACTGGAGAGGACGTTCATGCCCTATATCCAGAAGGAGGACGGGGGAGACAGGAAAGATTGAGGTAGGCGGTGCATCTGACTCCCTCTCCCACCCACCCACACTGCCCTGGGAGCCAGGTCGGACCAGTGATGCCAAGGTGGTACTCCTTAACGATCTCCCTGTTCCTGAAGGACGGGTTGTCCCGAAAGGAAACTACCAGCTTGCAGCGGGACTGGGGATGGCCTCATTGGACCAGGAGGATGGAAAAGGTGAAGGTGCACAAGCCTCCATGGTCTGCAGCTTGCCTGCCAGGAAGGCATCCACATCTTCCGTTTTTCCTTTCCAAAGGCTCATGGAGAAGGCATGCACCCGGGTCATGGGATCCCCCGACCCCCTCGTGCCTGCCCAGCACCGCCCCCCTCACCTGTCCTCAGGCTCTCTCTCTGCCCTTCAGAGCCATCATGGAGCTAAGCAAGTCTTCATCTAGGTCGCTGATGATGACAGGCATCTGGTGGTGGTTCATAATCTGCTGAAAGTCAAGGAGCCAGTCATGCCACACGCCACAGAAGGAAGAGTCTCGAGTAACAAGGTCAGTCTCGGGCAGAGCAAGGGCACTGGAACAGGCCTCTGTGAGTACTCCCTTTCGGGAGTACTTGTTTCCTTTCGGGACCTCCCGTCCTTCAGGCACAGAGAGGTCGTATGGGAGTACCAATTTGGCATCACTGGTGCTCTGCATCTGGGTACTCCCGCTTGCCCAGCCGCCACACCGACATCCCCAGCCCCTGCCACACCAGGTGACACGCTGATCCCTCTGGGTCCCCTGTGGTCTTCTGGGACCCTTGTCTGCATCCCCCAAGGGAGGATCTGTTTCTGACCGCTCTTGATGTATGCCAGGCATGTGTGTCCTGGCAAGTGGCATGTCAGTTGGCTGAAACTTCAGGATCTACAGTCTCTGCAGCATGCGTTCTCTGTGCTCACGGGCGTGTGTGTGTGTGCGTTTAGCAAGAGAGGGCTGGGTCTCTTCCCGGCTCCCTGTCTTGACAAGAGGTGGCAGGGATGTACTGCAGTCATTTGCCAGACTGTCTCCAATCACTGATGACATCCATTCCCTGCCAAAGTGTGCGGCTCCCGTTGAGATGCGAGCCAAACTGAGCCTCCCATAGTCATTTGCTCAGACATGTACAGGTAGAGAGGTTCCGAGGCTCTGCGGGCACTGTGCCTGTGGAGATCACAGCACCCCCGAACCGCCATTCCCTTGCCCCCCAGTTCCCTTGGCCTCTCCTCAGCTGGCGGGTTCCCTCACCCCCACCCCTCTTCCTGCTCCTGTTCCTTCTCATCTTCTTGAGCATGTGACCTCTGAGCAGTGGCACTAAGGGTACGGCATTGGCCCACAAGCCAGGGATGCCCTGGGTGATGGCACTTCTCTGACTCAAGGGACGCTTTCTCCTCTGATGGTCCTTCCTCTGGAGCTGAACGTAGGCTGTGGGGTCTTTCTCATTCGGGGATCTCAGCTCTACCTGTAGGGCGGCCAACGCCTCCATCTCCTCCAGTGGGGTCTGGTACCTCGAGGCTCCTGTCCTTGGATTTTCTTGGCCCTGCTCCTCCAGCTTCTCCTCCCATTCCTATGAGGGCAGCTTCCCCTGCTCCTCCTCTGCCACCCCTTCAACCTCCTCAGTGGTGTCTTCCACCAGGAGCAAGACACTTGCTGGACCACACCACCTCTCTGTCCTGCAGAGCCGCTGTTTCTTCCACTGCCTCCCCGCTGAAGAAGGCAGCCTCCTTGCCTGGTGGGCCACCTGCTGCCTGCAACCTCCCCAACGGTCCCAGCGCACCAGCAGGTCTGAGGGCCCCGGCACCCTGAATCCTCAGGCTCACACCAAAGAAAGCCCGGGGTCTCCGGGAGCAGCAGGACACATGGAAGGATGATGCCAACACAGGTGCTTAATTCGGCGTGCCTCAGAATCACCTGGGTCTCACATGCTGTAAGCAGAGCTGCTCTGAAGGAGACTAGGACACGTGAAGCCCCCAAGCTTCCAGCCTCAGCCTGTCACCTGCTGCCCGCGTGACCTGAATCCAGGCTGTGTATTCAGGCTGCGTGAGCCTGAGCTTCCCCCACAGGAGAGGAGACGGTCCTGGCCTCTACCCGGGTATGCCTTCAGGCTTCACCTCCTGACCCCCTCACAACCTCTGTGTCTTGTCACTTACCTCTCATGGCAGGACCTTCCTCCTGGGGATAATACTGCAGGGGCTCGACTCACAGGCCCTCTCCAATGATCTGCTGGCCGCATGGGGGAGGTCAGCATGTGGATGAGCAACCCCGAGCTCTCCCATGGGCAGCCAAGAACCCCAACACCAATCGTCCATTCTGGGGAGGCCCAGATGGACACCACCTCAGCAATACTTTTACATCCTCTAGAGTTGTGGTCCAATAACCAGTTGAGAACGTTCACGCTGCGGGTGTCTGGCCTGAGGCTGGGAGCTGCCATCCATCCTTACAGAAGCAGTGGACTGGAGAGGACGTTCATGCCCTATATCCAGAAGGAGGACGGGGGAGACAGGAAAGATTGAGGTAGGCGGTGCATCTGACTCCCTCTCCCACCCACCCACACTGCCCTGGGAGCCAGGTCGGACCAGTGATGCCAAGGTGGTACTCCTTAACGATCTCCCTGTTCCTGAAGGACGGGTTGTCCCGAAAGGAAACTACCAGCTTGCAGCGGGACTGGGGATGGCCTCATTGGACCAGGAGGATGGAAAAGGTGAAGGTGCACAAGCCTCCATGGTCTGCAGCTTGCCTGCCAGGAAGGCATCCACATCTTCCGTTTTTCCTTTCCAAAGGCTCATGGAGAAGGCATGCACCCGGGTCATGGGATCCCCCGACCCCCTCGTGCCTGCCCAGCACCGCCCCCTCACCTGTCCTCAGGCTCTCTCTCTGCCCTTCAGAGCCATCATGGAGCTAAGCAAGTCTTCATCTAGGTCGCTGATGATGACAGGCATCTGGTGGTGGTTCATAATCTGCTGAAAGTCAAGGAGCCAGTCATGCCACACGCCACAGAAGGAAGAGTCTCGAGTAACAAGGTCAGTCTCGGGCAGAGCAAGGGCACTGGAACAGGCCTCTGTGAGTACTCCCTTTCGGGAGTACTTGTTTCCTTTCGGGACCTCCCGTCCTTCAGGCACAGAGAGGTCGTATGGGAGTACCAATTTGGCATCACTGGTGCTCTGCATCTGGGTACTCCCGCTTGCCCAGCCGCCACACCGACATCCCCAGCCCCTGCCACACCAGGTGACACGCTGATCCCTCTGGGTCCCCTGTGGTCTTCTGGGACCCTTGTCTGCATCCCCCAAGGGAGGATCTGTTTCTGACCGCTCTTGATGTATGCCAGGCATGTGTGTCCTGGCAAGTGGCATGTCAGTTGGCTGAAACTTCAGGATCTACAGTCTCTGCAGCATGCGTTCTCTGTGCTCACGGGCGTGTGTGTGTGTGCGTTTAGCAAGAGAGGGCTGGGTCTCTTCCCGGCTCCCTGTCTTGACAAGAGGTGGCAGGGATGTACTGCAGTCATTTGCCAGACTGTCTCCAATCACTGATGACATCCATTCCCTGCCAAAGTGTGCGGCTCCCGTTGAGATGCGAGCCAAACTGAGCCTCCCATAGTCATTTGCTCAGACATGTACAGGTAGAGAGGTTCCGAGGCTCTGCGGGCACTGTGCCTGTGGAGATCACAGCACCCCCGAACCGCCATTCCCTTGCCCCCCAGTTCCCTTGGCCTCTCCTCAGCTGGCGGGTTCCCTCACCCCCACCCCTCTTCCTGCTCCTGTTCCTTCTCATCTTCTTGAGCATGTGACCTCTGAGCAGTGGCACTAAGGGTACGGCATTGGCCCACAAGCCAGGGATGCCCTGGGTGATGGCACTTCTCTGACTCAAGGGACGCTTTCTCCTCTGATGGTCCTTCCTCTGGAGCTGAACGTAGGCTGTGGGGTCTTTCTCATTCGGGGATCTCAGCTCTACCTGTAGGGCGGCCAACGCCTCCATCTCCTCCAGTGGGGTCTGGTACCTCGAGGCTCCTGTCCTTGGATTTTCTTGGCCCTGCTCCTCCAGCTTCTCCTCCCATTCCTATGAGGGCAGCTTCCCCTGCTCCTCCTCTGCCACCCCTTCAACCTCCTCAGTGGTGTCTTCCACCAGGAGCAAGACACTTGCTGGACCACACCACCTCTCTGTCCTGCAGAGCCGCTGTTTCTTCCACTGCCTCCCCGCTGAAGAAGGCAGCCTCCTTGCCTGGTGGGCCACCTGCTGCCTGCAACCTCCCCAACGGTCCCAGCGCACCAGCAGGTCTGAGGGCCCCGGCACCCTGAATCCTCAGGCTCACACCAAAGAAAGCCCGGGGTCTCCGGGAGCAGCAGGACACATGGAAGGATGATGCCAACACAGGTGCTTAATTCGGCGTGCCTCAGAATCACCTGGGTCTCACATGCTGTAAGCAGAGCTGCTCTGAAGGAGACTAGGACACGTGAAGCCCCCAAGCTTCCAGCCTCAGCCTGTCACCTGCTGCCCGCGTGACCTGAATCCAGGCTGTGTATTCAGGCTGCGTGAGCCTGAGCTTCCCCCACAGGAGAGGAGACGGTCCTGGCCTCTACCCGGGTATGCCTTCAGGCTTCACCTCCCTGACCCCCTCACAACCTCTGTGTCTTGTCACTTACCTCTCATGGCAGGACCTTCCTCCTGGGGATAATACTGCAGGGGCTCGACTCACAGGCCCTCTCCAATGATCTGCTGGCCGCATGGGGGAGGTCAGCATGTGGATGAGCAACCCCGAGCTCTCCCATGGGCAGCCAAGAACCCCAACACCAATCGTCCATTCTGGGGAGGCCCAGATGGACACCACCTCAGCAATACTTTTACATCCTCTAGAGTTGTGGTCCAATAACCAGTTGAGAACGTTCACGCTGCGGGTGTCTGGCCTGAGGCTGGGAGCTGCCATCCATCCTTACAGAAGCAGTGGACTGGAGAGGACGTTCATGCCCTATATCCAGAAGGAGGACGGGGGAGACAGGAAAGATTGAGGTAGGCGGTGCATCTGACTCCCTCTCCCACCCACCCACACTGCCCTGGGAGCCAGGTCGGACCAGTGATGCCAAGGTGGTACTCCTTAACGATCTCCCTGTTCCTGAAGGACGGGTTGTCCCGAAAGGAAACTACCAGCTTGCAGCGGGACTGGGGATGGCCTCATTGGACCAGGAGGATGGAAAAGGTGAAGGTGCACAAGCCTCCATGGTCTGCAGCTTGCCTGCCAGGAAGGCATCCACATCTTCCGTTTTTCCTTTCCAAAGGCTCATGGAGAAGGCATGCACCCGGGTCATGGGATCCCCCGACCCCCTCGTGCCTGCCCAGCACCGCCCCCCTCACCTGTCCTCAGGCTCTCTCTCTGCCCTTCAGAGCCATCATGGAGCTAAGCAAGTCTTCATCTAGGTCGCTGATGATGACAGGCATCTGGTGGTGGTTCATAATCTGCTGAAAGTCAAGGAGCCAGTCATGCCACACGCCACAGAAGGAAGAGTCTCGAGTAACAAGGTCAGTCTCGGGCAGAGCAAGGGCACTGGAACAGGCCTCTGTGAGTACTCCCTTTCGGGAGTACTTGTTTCCTTTCGGGACCTCCCGTCCTTCAGGCACAGAGAGGTCGTATGGGAGTACCAATTTGGCATCACTGGTGCTCTGCATCTGGGTACTCCCGCTTGCCCAGCCGCCACACCGACATCCCCAGCCCCTGCCACACCAGGTGACACGCTGATCCCTCTGGGTCCCCTGTGGTCTTCTGGGACCCTTGTCTGCATCCCCCAAGGGAGGATCTGTTTCTGACCGCTCTTGATGTATGCCAGGCATGTGTGTCCTGGCAAGTGGCATGTCAGTTGGCTGAAACTTCAGGATCTACAGTCTCTGCAGCATGCGTTCTCTGTGCTCACGGGCGTGTGTGTGTGTGCGTTTAGCAAGAGAGGGCTGGGTCTCTTCCCGGCTCCCTGTCTTGACAAGAGGTGGCAGGGATGTACTGCAGTCATTTGCCAGACTGTCTCCAATCACTGATGACATCCATTCCCTGCCAAAGTGTGCGGCTCCCGTTGAGATGCGAGCCAAACTGAGCCTCCCATAGTCATTTGCTCAGACATGTACAGGTAGAGAGGTTCCGAGGCTCTGCGGGCACTGTGCCTGTGGAGATCACAGCACCCCCGAACCGCCATTCCCTTGCCCCCCAGTTCCCTTGGCCTCTCCTCAGCTGGCGGGTTCCCTCACCCCCACCCCTCTTCCTGCTCCTGTTCCTTCTCATCTTCTTGAGCATGTGACCTCTGAGCAGTGGCACTAAGGGTACGGCATTGGCCCACAAGCCAGGGATGCCCTGGGTGATGGCACTTCTCTGACTCAAGGGACGCTTTCTCCTCTGATGGTCCTTCCTCTGGAGCTGAACGTAGGCTGTGGGGTCTTTCTCATTCGGGGATCTCAGCTCTACCTGTAGGGCGGCCAACGCCTCCATCTCCTCCAGTGGGGTCTGGTACCTCGAGGCTCCTGTCCTTGGATTTTCTTGGCCCTGCTCCTCCAGCTTCTCCTCCCATTCCTATGAGGGCAGCTTCCCCTGCTCCTCCTCTGCCACCCCTTCAACCTCCTCAGTGGTGTCTTCCACCAGGAGCAAGACACTTGCTGGACCACACCACCTCTCTGTCCTGCAGAGCCGCTGTTTCTTCCACTGCCTCCCCGCTGAAGAAGGCAGCCTCCTTGCCTGGTGGGCCACCTGCTGCCTGCAACCTCCCCAACGGTCCCAGCGCACCAGCAGGTCTGAGGGCCCCGGCACCCTGAATCCTCAGGCTCACACCAAAGAAAGCCCGGGGTCTCCGGGAGCAGCAGGACACATGGAAGGATGATGCCAACACAGGTGCTTAATTCGGCGTGCCTCAGAATCACCTGGGTCTCACATGCTGTAAGCAGAGCTGCTCTGAAGGAGACTAGGACACGTGAAGCCCCCAAGCTTCCAGCCTCAGCCTGTCACCTGCTGCCCGCGTGACCTGAATCCAGGCTGTGTATTCAGGCTGCGTGAGCCTGAGCTTCCCCCACAGGAGAGGAGACGGTCCTGGCCTCTACCCGGGTATGCCTTCAGGCTTCACCTCCTGACCCCCTCACAACCTCTGTGTCTTGTCACTTACCTCTCATGGCAGGACCTTCCTCCTGGGGATAATACTGCAGGGGCTCGACTCACAGGCCCTCTCCAATGATCTGCTGGCCGCATGGGGGAGGTCAGCATGTGGATGAGCAACCCCGAGCTCTCCCATGGGCAGCCAAGAACCCCAACACCAATCGTCCATTCTGGGGAGGCCCAGATGGACACCACCTCAGCAATACTTTTACATCCTCTAGAGTTGTGGTCCAATAACCAGTTGAGAACGTTCACGCTGCGGGTGTCTGGCCTGAGGCTGGGAGCTGCCATCCATCCTTACAGAAGCAGTGGACTGGAGAGGACGTTCATGCCCTATATCCAGAAGGAGGACGGGGGAGACAGGAAAGATTGAGGTAGGCGGTGCATCTGACTCCCTCTCCCACCCACCCACACCTGCCCTGGGAGCCAGGTCGGACCAGTGATGCCAAGGTGGTACTCCTTAACGATCTCCCTGTTCCTGAAGGACGGGTTGTCCCGAAAGGAAACTACCAGCTTGCAGCGGGACTGGGGATGGCCTCATTGGACCAGGAGGATGGAAAAGGTGAAGGTGCACAAGCCTCCATGGTCTGCAGCTTGCCTGCCAGGAAGGCATCCACATCTTCCGTTTTTCCTTTCCAAAGGCTCATGGAGAAGGCATGCACCCGGGTCATGGGATCCCCCGACCCCCTCGTGCCTGCCCAGCACCGCCCCCCTCACCTGTCCTCAGGCTCTCTCTCTGCCCTTCAGAGCCATCATGGAGCTAAGCAAGTCTTCATCTAGGTCGCTGATGATGACAGGCATCTGGTGGTGGTTCATAATCTGCTGAAAGTCAAGGAGCCAGTCATGCCACACGCCACAGAAGGAAGAGTCTCGAGTAACAAGGTCAGTCTCGGGCAGAGCAAGGGCACTGGAACAGGCCTCTGTGAGTACTCCCTTTCGGGAGTACTTGTTTCCTTTCGGGACCTCCCGTCCTTCAGGCACAGAGAGGTCGTATGGGAGTACCAATTTGGCATCACTGGTGCTCTGCATCTGGGTACTCCCGCTTGCCCAGCCGCCACACCGACATCCCCAGCCCCTGCCACACCAGGTGACACGCTGATCCCTCTGGGTCCCCTGTGGTCTTCTGGGACCCTTGTCTGCATCCCCCAAGGGAGGATCTGTTTCTGACCGCTCTTGATGTATGCCAGGCATGTGTGTCCTGGCAAGTGGCATGTCAGTTGGCTGAAACTTCAGGATCTACAGTCTCTGCAGCATGCGTTCTCTGTGCTCACGGGCGTGTGTGTGTGTGCGTTTAGCAAGAGAGGGCTGGGTCTCTTCCCGGCTCCCTGTCTTGACAAGAGGTGGCAGGGATGTACTGCAGTCATTTGCCAGACTGTCTCCAATCACTGATGACATCCATTCCCTGCCAAAGTGTGCGGCTCCCGTTGAGATGCGAGCCAAACTGAGCCTCCCATAGTCATTTGCTCAGACATGTACAGGTAGAGAGGTTCCGAGGCTCTGCGGGCACTGTGCCTGTGGAGATCACAGCACCCCCGAACCGCCATTCCCTTGCCCCCCAGTTCCCTTGGCCTCTCCTCAGCTGGCGGGTTCCCTCACCCCCACCCCTCTTCCTGCTCCTGTTCCTTCTCATCTTCTTGAGCATGTGACCTCTGAGCAGTGGCACTAAGGGTACGGCATTGGCCCACAAGCCAGGGATGCCCTGGGTGATGGCACTTCTCTGACTCAAGGGACGCTTTCTCCTCTGATGGTCCTTCCTCTGGAGCTGAACGTAGGCTGTGGGGTCTTTCTCATTCGGGGATCTCAGCTCTACCTGTAGGGCGGCCAACGCCTCCATCTCCTCCAGTGGGGTCTGGTACCTCGAGGCTCCTGTCCTTGGATTTTCTTGGCCCTGCTCCTCCAGCTTCTCCTCCCATTCCTATGAGGGCAGCTTCCCCTGCTCCTCCTCTGCCACCCCTTCAACCTCCTCAGTGGTGTCTTCCACCAGGAGCAAGACACTTGCTGGACCACACCACCTCTCTGTCCTGCAGAGCCGCTGTTTCTTCCACTGCCTCCCCGCTGAAGAAGGCAGCCTCCTTGCCTGGTGGGCCACCTGCTGCCTGCAACCTCCCCAACGGTCCCAGCGCACCAGCAGGTCTGAGGGCCCCGGCACCCTGAATCCTCAGGCTCACACCAAAGAAAGCCCGGGGTCTCCGGGAGCAGCAGGACACATGGAAGGATGATGCCAACACAGGTGCTTAATTCGGCGTGCCTCAGAATCACCTGGGTCTCACATGCTGTAAGCAGAGCTGCTCTGAAGGAGACTAGGACACGTGAAGCCCCCAAGCTTCCAGCCTCAGCCTGTCACCTGCTGCCCGCGTGACCTGAATCCAGGCTGTGTATTCAGGCTGCGTGAGCCTGAGCTTCCCCCACAGGAGAGGAGACGGTCCTGGCCTCTACCCGGGTATGCCTTCAGGCTTCACCTCCTGACCCCCTCACAACCTCTGTGTCTTGTCACTTACCTCTCATGGCAGGACCTTCCTCCTGGGGATAATACTGCAGGGGCTCGACTCACAGGCCCTCTCCAATGATCTGCTGGCCGCATGGGGGAGGTCAGCATGTGGATGAGCAACCCCGAGCTCTCCCATGGGCAGCCAAGAACCCCAACACCAATCGTCCATTCTGGGGAGGCCCAGATGGACACCACCTCAGCAATACTTTTACATCCTCTAGAGTTGTGGTCCAATAACCAGTTGAGAACGTTCACGCTGCGGGTGTCTGGCCTGAGGCTGGGAGCTGCCATCCATCCTTACAGAAGCAGTGGACTGGAGAGGACGTTCATGCCCTATATCCAGAAGGAGGACGGGGGAGACAGGAAAGATTGAGGTAGGCGGTGCATCTGACTCCCTCTCCCACCCACCCACACTGCCCTGGGAGCCAGGTCGGACCAGTGATGCCAAGGTGGTACTCCTTAACGATCTCCCTGTTCCTGAAGGACGGGTTGTCCCGAAAGGAAACTACCAGCTTGCAGCGGGACTGGGGATGGCCTCATTGGACCAGGAGGATGGAAAAGGTGAAGGTGCACAAGCCTCCATGGTCTGCAGCTTGCCTGCCAGGAAGGCATCCACATCTTCCGTTTTTCCTTTCCAAAGGCTCATGGAGAAGGCATGCACCCGGGTCATGGGATCCCCCGACCCCCTCGTGCCTGCCCAGCACCGCCCCCTCACCTGTCCTCAGGCTCTCTCTCTGCCCTTCAGAGCCATCATGGAGCTAAGCAAGTCTTCATCTAGGTCGCTGATGATGACAGGCATCTGGTGGTGGTTCATAATCTGCTGAAAGTCAAGGAGCCAGTCATGCCACACGCCACAGAAGGAAGAGTCTCGAGTAACAAGGTCAGTCTCGGGCAGAGCAAGGGCACTGGAACAGGCCTCTGTGAGTACTCCCTTTCGGGAGTACTTGTTTCCTTTCGGGACCTCCCGTCCTTCAGGCACAGAGAGGTCGTATGGGAGTACCAATTTGGCATCACTGGTGCTCTGCATCTGGGTACTCCCGCTTGCCCAGCCGCCACACCGACATCCCCAGCCCCTGCCACACCAGGTGACACGCTGATCCCTCTGGGTCCCCTGTGGTCTTCTGGGACCCTTGTCTGCATCCCCCAAGGGAGGATCTGTTTCTGACCGCTCTTGATGTATGCCAGGCATGTGTGTCCTGGCAAGTGGCATGTCAGTTGGCTGAAACTTCAGGATCTACAGTCTCTGCAGCATGCGTTCTCTGTGCTCACGGGCGTGTGTGTGTGTGCGTTTAGCAAGAGAGGGCTGGGTCTCTTCCCGGCTCCCTGTCTTGACAAGAGGTGGCAGGGATGTACTGCAGTCATTTGCCAGACTGTCTCCAATCACTGATGACATCCATTCCCTGCCAAAGTGTGCGGCTCCCGTTGAGATGCGAGCCAAACTGAGCCTCCCATAGTCATTTGCTCAGACATGTACAGGTAGAGAGGTTCCGAGGCTCTGCGGGCACTGTGCCTGTGGAGATCACAGCACCCCCGAACCGCCATTCCCTTGCCCCCCAGTTCCCTTGGCCTCTCCTCAGCTGGCGGGTTCCCTCACCCCCACCCCTCTTCCTGCTCCTGTTCCTTCTCATCTTCTTGAGCATGTGACCTCTGAGCAGTGGCACTAAGGGTACGGCATTGGCCCACAAGCCAGGGATGCCCTGGGTGATGGCACTTCTCTGACTCAAGGGACGCTTTCTCCTCTGATGGTCCTTCCTCTGGAGCTGAACGTAGGCTGTGGGGTCTTTCTCATTCGGGGATCTCAGCTCTACCTGTAGGGCGGCCAACGCCTCCATCTCCTCCAGTGGGGTCTGGTACCTCGAGGCTCCTGTCCTTGGATTTTCTTGGCCCTGCTCCTCCAGCTTCTCCTCCCATTCCTATGAGGGCAGCTTCCCCTGCTCCTCCTCTGCCACCCCTTCAACCTCCTCAGTGGTGTCTTCCACCAGGAGCAAGACACTTGCTGGACCACACCACCTCTCTGTCCTGCAGAGCCGCTGTTTCTTCCACTGCCTCCCCGCTGAAGAAGGCAGCCTCCTTGCCTGGTGGGCCACCTGCTGCCTGCAACCTCCCCAACGGTCCCAGCGCACCAGCAGGTCTGAGGGCCCCGGCACCCTGAATCCTCAGGCTCACACCAAAGAAAGCCCGGGGTCTCCGGGAGCAGCAGGACACATGGAAGGATGATGCCAACACAGGTGCTTAATTCGGCGTGCCTCAGAATCACCTGGGTCTCACATGCTGTAAGCAGAGCTGCTCTGAAGGAGACTAGGACACGTGAAGCCCCCAAGCTTCCAGCCTCAGCCTGTCACCTGCTGCCCGCGTGACCTGAATCCAGGCTGTGTATTCAGGCTGCGTGAGCCTGAGCTTCCCCCACAGGAGAGGAGACGGTCCTGGCCTCTACCCGGGTATGCCTTCAGGCTTCACCTCCTGACCCCCTCACAACCTCTGTGTCTTGTCACTTACCTCTCATGGCAGGACCTTCCTCCTGGGGATAATACTGCAGGGGCTCGACTCACAGGCCCTCTCCAATGATCTGCTGGCCGCATGGGGGAGGTCAGCATGTGGATGAGCAACCCCGAGCTCTCCCATGGGCAGCCAAGAACCCCAACACCAATCGTCCATTCTGGGGAGGCCCAGATGGACACCACCTCAGCAATACTTTTACATCCTCTAGAGTTGTGGTCCAATAACCAGTTGAGAACGTTCACGCTGCGGGTGTCTGGCCTGAGGCTGGGAGCTGCCATCCATCCTTACAGAAGCAGTGGACTGGAGAGGACGTTCATGCCCTATATCCAGAAGGAGGACGGGGGAGACAGGAAAGATTGAGGTAGGCGGTGCATCTGACTCCCTCTCCCACCCACCCACACTGCCCTGGGAGCCAGGTCGGACCAGTGATGCCAAGGTGGTACTCCTTAACGATCTCCCTGTTCCTGAAGGACGGGTTGTCCCGAAAGGAAACTACCAGCTTGCAGCGGGACTGGGGATGGCCTCATTGGACCAGGAGGATGGAAAAGGTGAAGGTGCACAAGCCTCCATGGTCTGCAGCTTGCCTGCCAGGAAGGCATCCACATCTTCCGTTTTTCCTTTCCAAAGGCTCATGGAGAAGGCATGCACCCGGGTCATGGGATCCCCCGACCCCCTCGTGCCTGCCCAGCACCGCCCCCTCACCTGTCCTCAGGCTCTCTCTCTGCCCTTCAGAGCCATCATGGAGCTAAGCAAGTCTTCATCTAGGTCGCTGATGATGACAGGCATCTGGTGGTGGTTCATAATCTGCTGAAAGTCAAGGAGCCAGTCATGCCACACGCCACAGAAGGAAGAGTCTCGAGTAACAAGGTCAGTCTCGGGCAGAGCAAGGGCACTGGAACAGGCCTCTGTGAGTACTCCCTTTCGGGAGTACTTGTTTCCTTTCGGGACCTCCCGTCCTTCAGGCACAGAGAGGTCGTATGGGAGTACCAATTTGGCATCACTGGTGCTCTGCATCTGGGTACTCCCGCTTGCCCAGCCGCCACACCGACATCCCCAGCCCCTGCCACACCAGGTGACACGCTGATCCCTCTGGGTCCCCTGTGGTCTTCTGGGACCCTTGTCTGCATCCCCCAAGGGAGGATCTGTTTCTGACCGCTCTTGATGTATGCCAGGCATGTGTGTCCTGGCAAGTGGCATGTCAGTTGGCTGAAACTTCAGGATCTACAGTCTCTGCAGCATGCGTTCTCTGTGCTCACGGGCGTGTGTGTGTGTGCGTTTAGCAAGAGAGGGCTGGGTCTCTTCCCGGCTCCCTGTCTTGACAAGAGGTGGCAGGGATGTACTGCAGTCATTTGCCAGACTGTCTCCAATCACTGATGACATCCATTCCCTGCCAAAGTGTGCGGCTCCCGTTGAGATGCGAGCCAAACTGAGCCTCCCATAGTCATTTGCTCAGACATGTACAGGTAGAGAGGTTCCGAGGCTCTGCGGGCACTGTGCCTGTGGAGATCACAGCACCCCCGAACCGCCATTCCCTTGCCCCCCAGTTCCCTTGGCCTCTCCTCAGCTGGCGGGTTCCCTCACCCCCACCCCTCTTCCTGCTCCTGTTCCTTCTCATCTTCTTGAGCATGTGACCTCTGAGCAGTGGCACTAAGGGTACGGCATTGGCCCACAAGCCAGGGATGCCCTGGGTGATGGCACTTCTCTGACTCAAGGGACGCTTTCTCCTCTGATGGTCCTTCCTCTGGAGCTGAACGTAGGCTGTGGGGTCTTTCTCATTCGGGGATCTCAGCTCTACCTGTAGGGCGGCCAACGCCTCCATCTCCTCCAGTGGGGTCTGGTACCTCGAGGCTCCTGTCCTTGGATTTTCTTGGCCCTGCTCCTCCAGCTTCTCCTCCCATTCCTATGAGGGCAGCTTCCCCTGCTCCTCCTCTGCCACCCCTTCAACCTCCTCAGTGGTGTCTTCCACCAGGAGCAAGACACTTGCTGGACCACACCACCTCTCTGTCCTGCAGAGCCGCTGTTTCTTCCACTGCCTCCCCGCTGAAGAAGGCAGCCTCCTTGCCTGGTGGGCCACCTGCTGCCTGCAACCTCCCCAACGGTCCCAGCGCACCAGCAGGTCTGAGGGCCCCGGCACCCTGAATCCTCAGGCTCACACCAAAGAAAGCCCGGGGTCTCCGGGAGCAGCAGGACACATGGAAGGATGATGCCAACACAGGTGCTTAATTCGGCGTGCCTCAGAATCACCTGGGTCTCACATGCTGTAAGCAGAGCTGCTCTGAAGGAGACTAGGACACGTGAAGCCCCCAAGCTTCCAGCCTCAGCCTGTCACCTGCTGCCCGCGTGACCTGAATCCAGGCTGTGTATTCAGGCTGCGTGAGCCTGAGCTTCCCCACAGGAGAGGAGACGGTCCTGGCCTCTACCCGGGTATGCCTTCAGGCTTCACCTCCTGACCCCCTCACAACCTCTGTGTCTTGTCACTTACCTCTCATGGCAGGACCTTCCTCCTGGGGATAATACTGCAGGGGCTCGACTCACAGGCCCTCTCCAATGATCTGCTGGCCGCATGGGGGAGGTCAGCATGTGGATGAGCAACCCCGAGCTCTCCCATGGGCAGCCAAGAACCCCAACACCAATCGTCCATTCTGGGGAGGCCCAGATGGACACCACCTCAGCAATACTTTTACATCCTCTAGAGTTGTGGTCCAATAACCAGTTGAGAACGTTCACGCTGCGGGTGTCTGGCCTGAGGCTGGGAGCTGCCATCCATCCTTACAGAAGCAGTGGACTGGAGAGGACGTTCATGCCCTATATCCAGAAGGAGGACGGGGGAGACAGGAAAGATTGAGGTAGGCGGTGCATCTGACTCCCTCTCCCACCCACCCACACTGCCCTGGGAGCCAGGTCGGACCAGTGATGCCAAGGTGGTACTCCTTAACGATCTCCCTGTTCCTGAAGGACGGGTTGTCCCGAAAGGAAACTACCAGCTTGCAGCGGGACTGGGGATGGCCTCATTGGACCAGGAGGATGGAAAAGGTGAAGGTGCACAAGCCTCCATGGTCTGCAGCTTGCCTGCCAGGAAGGCATCCACATCTTCCGTTTTTCCTTTCCAAAGGCTCATGGAGAAGGCATGCACCCGGGTCATGGGATCCCCCGACCCCCTCGTGCCTGCCCAGCACCGCCCCCTCACCTGTCCTCAGGCTCTCTCTCTGCCCTTCAGAGCCATCATGGAGCTAAGCAAGTCTTCATCTAGGTCGCTGATGATGACAGGCATCTGGTGGTGGTTCATAATCTGCTGAAAGTCAAGGAGCCAGTCATGCCACACGCCACAGAAGGAAGAGTCTCGAGTAACAAGGTCAGTCTCGGGCAGAGCAAGGGCACTGGAACAGGCCTCTGTGAGTACTCCCTTTCGGGAGTACTTGTTTCCTTTCGGGACCTCCCGTCCTTCAGGCACAGAGAGGTCGTATGGGAGTACCAATTTGGCATCACTGGTGCTCTGCATCTGGGTACTCCCGCTTGCCCAGCCGCCACACCGACATCCCCAGCCCCTGCCACACCAGGTGACACGCTGATCCCTCTGGGTCCCCTGTGGTCTTCTGGGACCCTTGTCTGCATCCCCCAAGGGAGGATCTGTTTCTGACCGCTCTTGATGTATGCCAGGCATGTGTGTCCTGGCAAGTGGCATGTCAGTTGGCTGAAACTTCAGGATCTACAGTCTCTGCAGCATGCGTTCTCTGTGCTCACGGGCGTGTGTGTGTGTGCGTTTAGCAAGAGAGGGCTGGGTCTCTTCCCGGCTCCCTGTCTTGACAAGAGGTGGCAGGGATGTACTGCAGTCATTTGCCAGACTGTCTCCAATCACTGATGACATCCATTCCCTGCCAAAGTGTGCGGCTCCCGTTGAGATGCGAGCCAAACTGAGCCTCCCATAGTCATTTGCTCAGACATGTACAGGTAGAGAGGTTCCGAGGCTCTGCGGGCACTGTGCCTGTGGAGATCACAGCACCCCCGAACCGCCATTCCCTTGCCCCCCAGTTCCCTTGGCCTCTCCTCAGCTGGCGGGTTCCCTCACCCCCACCCCTCTTCCTGCTCCTGTTCCTTCTCATCTTCTTGAGCATGTGACCTCTGAGCAGTGGCACTAAGGGTACGGCATTGGCCCACAAGCCAGGGATGCCCTGGGTGATGGCACTTCTCTGACTCAAGGGACGCTTTCTCCTCTGATGGTCCTTCCTCTGGAGCTGAACGTAGGCTGTGGGGTCTTTCTCATTCGGGGATCTCAGCTCTACCTGTAGGGCGGCCAACGCCTCCATCTCCTCCAGTGGGGTCTGGTACCTCGAGGCTCCTGTCCTTGGATTTTCTTGGCCCTGCTCCTCCAGCTTCTCCTCCCATTCCTATGAGGGCAGCTTCCCCTGCTCCTCCTCTGCCACCCCTTCAACCTCCTCAGTGGTGTCTTCCACCAGGAGCAAGACACTTGCTGGACCACACCACCTCTCTGTCCTGCAGAGCCGCTGTTTCTTCCACTGCCTCCCCGCTGAAGAAGGCAGCCTCCTTGCCTGGTGGGCCACCTGCTGCCTGCAACCTCCCCAACGGTCCCAGCGCACCAGCAGGTCTGAGGGCCCCGGCACCCTGAATCCTCAGGCTCACACCAAAGAAAGCCCGGGGTCTCCGGGAGCAGCAGGACACATGGAAGGATGATGCCAACACAGGTGCTTAATTCGGCGTGCCTCAGAATCACCTGGGTCTCACATGCTGTAAGCAGAGCTGCTCTGAAGGAGACTAGGACACGTGAAGCCCCCAAGCTTCCAGCCTCAGCCTGTCACCTGCTGCCCGCGTGACCTGAATCCAGGCTGTGTATTCAGGCTGCGTGAGCCTGAGCTTCCCCCACAGGAGAGGAGACGGTCCTGGCCTCTACCCGGGTATGCCTTCAGGCTTCACCTCCTGACCCCCTCACAACCTCTGTGTCTTGTCACTTACCTCTCATGGCAGGACCTTCCTCCTGGGGATAATACTGCAGGGGCTCGACTCACAGGCCCTCTCCAATGATCTGCTGGCCGCATGGGGGAGGTCAGCATGTGGATGAGCAACCCCGAGCTCTCCCATGGGCAGCCAAGAACCCCAACACCAATCGTCCATTCTGGGGAGGCCCAGATGGACACCACCTCAGCAATACTTTTACATCCTCTAGAGTTGTGGTCCAATAACCAGTTGAGAACGTTCACGCTGCGGGTGTCTGGCCTGAGGCTGGGAGCTGCCATCCATCCTTACAGAAGCAGTGGACTGGAGAGGACGTTCATGCCCTATATCCAGAAGGAGGACGGGGGAGACAGGAAAGATTGAGGTAGGCGGTGCATCTGACTCCCTCTCCCACCCACCCACACTGCCCTGGGAGCCAGGTCGGACCAGTGATGCCAAGGTGGTACTCCTTAACGATCTCCCTGTTCCTGAAGGACGGGTTGTCCCGAAAGGAAACTACCAGCTTGCAGCGGGACTGGGGATGGCCTCATTGGACCAGGAGGATGGAAAAGGTGAAGGTGCACAAGCCTCCATGGTCTGCAGCTTGCCTGCCAGGAAGGCATCCACATCTTCCGTTTTTCCTTTCCAAAGGCTCATGGAGAAGGCATGCACCCGGGTCATGGGATCCCCCGACCCCCTCGTGCCTGCCCAGCACCGCCCCCTCACCTGTCCTCAGGCTCTCTCTCTGCCCTTCAGAGCCATCATGGAGCTAAGCAAGTCTTCATCTAGGTCGCTGATGATGACAGGCATCTGGTGGTGGTTCATAATCTGCTGAAAGTCAAGGAGCCAGTCATGCCACACGCCACAGAAGGAAGAGTCTCGAGTAACAAGGTCAGTCTCGGGCAGAGCAAGGGCACTGGAACAGGCCTCTGTGAGTACTCCCTTTCGGGAGTACTTGTTTCCTTTCGGGACCTCCCGTCCTTCAGGCACAGAGAGGTCGTATGGGAGTACCAATTTGGCATCACTGGTGCTCTGCATCTGGGTACTCCCGCTTGCCCAGCCGCCACACCGACATCCCCAGCCCCTGCCACACCAGGTGACACGCTGATCCCTCTGGGTCCCCTGTGGTCTTCTGGGACCCTTGTCTGCATCCCCCAAGGGAGGATCTGTTTCTGACCGCTCTTGATGTATGCCAGGCATGTGTGTCCTGGCAAGTGGCATGTCAGTTGGCTGAAACTTCAGGATCTACAGTCTCTGCAGCATGCGTTCTCTGTGCTCACGGGCGTGTGTGTGTGTGCGTTTAGCAAGAGAGGGCTGGGTCTCTTCCCGGCTCCCTGTCTTGACAAGAGGTGGCAGGGATGTACTGCAGTCATTTGCCAGACTGTCTCCAATCACTGATGACATCCATTCCCTGCCAAAGTGTGCGGCTCCCGTTGAGATGCGAGCCAAACTGAGCCTCCCATAGTCATTTGCTCAGACATGTACAGGTAGAGAGGTTCCGAGGCTCTGCGGGCACTGTGCCTGTGGAGATCACAGCACCCCCGAACCGCCATTCCCTTGCCCCCCAGTTCCCTTGGCCTCTCCTCAGCTGGCGGGTTCCCTCACCCCCACCCCTCTTCCTGCTCCTGTTCCTTCTCATCTTCTTGAGCATGTGACCTCTGAGCAGTGGCACTAAGGGTACGGCATTGGCCCACAAGCCAGGGATGCCCTGGGTGATGGCACTTCTCTGACTCAAGGGACGCTTTCTCCTCTGATGGTCCTTCCTCTGGAGCTGAACGTAGGCTGTGGGGTCTTTCTCATTCGGGGATCTCAGCTCTACCTGTAGGGCGGCCAACGCCTCCATCTCCTCCAGTGGGGTCTGGTACCTCGAGGCTCCTGTCCTTGGATTTTCTTGGCCCTGCTCCTCCAGCTTCTCCTCCCATTCCTATGAGGGCAGCTTCCCCTGCTCCTCCTCTGCCACCCCTTCAACCTCCTCAGTGGTGTCTTCCACCAGGAGCAAGACACTTGCTGGACCACACCACCTCTCTGTCCTGCAGAGCCGCTGTTTCTTCCACTGCCTCCCCGCTGAAGAAGGCAGCCTCCTTGCCTGGTGGGCCACCTGCTGCCTGCAACCTCCCCAACGGTCCCAGCGCACCAGCAGGTCTGAGGGCCCCGGCACCCTGAATCCTCAGGCTCACACCAAAGAAAGCCCGGGGTCTCCGGGAGCAGCAGGACACATGGAAGGATGATGCCAACACAGGTGCTTAATTCGGCGTGCCTCAGAATCACCTGGGTCTCACATGCTGTAAGCAGAGCTGCTCTGAAGGAGACTAGGACACGTGAAGCCCCCAAGCTTCCAGCCTCAGCCTGTCACCTGCTGCCCGCGTGACCTGAATCCAGGCTGTGTATTCAGGCTGCGTGAGCCTGAGCTTCCCCCACAGGAGAGGAGACGGTCCTGGCCTCTACCCGGGTATGCCTTCAGGCTTCACCTCCTGACCCCCTCACAACCTCTGTGTCTTGTCACTTACCTCTCATGGCAGGACCTTCCTCCTGGGGATAATACTGCAGGGGCTCGACTCACAGGCCCTCTCCAATGATCTGCTGGCCGCATGGGGGAGGTCAGCATGTGGATGAGCAACCCCGAGCTCTCCCATGGGCAGCCAAGAACCCCAACACCAATCGTCCATTCTGGGGAGGCCCAGATGGACACCACCTCAGCAATACTTTTACATCCTCTAGAGTTGTGGTCCAATAACCAGTTGAGAACGTTCACGCTGCGGGTGTCTGGCCTGAGGCTGGGAGCTGCCATCCATCCTTACAGAAGCAGTGGACTGGAGAGGACGTTCATGCCCTATATCCAGAAGGAGGACGGGGGAGACAGGAAAGATTGAGGTAGGCGGTGCATCTGACTCCCTCTCCCACCCACCCACACTGCCCTGGGAGCCAGGTCGGACCAGTGATGCCAAGGTGGTACTCCTTAACGATCTCCCTGTTCCTGAAGGACGGGTTGTCCCGAAAGGAAACTACCAGCTTGCAGCGGGACTGGGGATGGCCTCATTGGACCAGGAGGATGGAAAAGGTGAAGGTGCACAAGCCTCCATGGTCTGCAGCTTGCCTGCCAGGAAGGCATCCACATCTTCCGTTTTTCCTTTCCAAAGGCTCATGGAGAAGGCATGCACCCGGGTCATGGGATCCCCCGACCCCCTCGTGCCTGCCCAGCACCGCCCCCCTCACCTGTCCTCAGGCTCTCTCTCTGCCCTTCAGAGCCATCATGGAGCTAAGCAAGTCTTCATCTAGGTCGCTGATGATGACAGGCATCTGGTGGTGGTTCATAATCTGCTGAAAGTCAAGGAGCCAGTCATGCCACACGCCACAGAAGGAAGAGTCTCGAGTAACAAGGTCAGTCTCGGGCAGAGCAAGGGCACTGGAACAGGCCTCTGTGAGTACTCCCTTTCGGGAGTACTTGTTTCCTTTCGGGACCTCCCGTCCTTCAGGCACAGAGAGGTCGTATGGGAGTACCAATTTGGCATCACTGGTGCTCTGCATCTGGGTACTCCCGCTTGCCCAGCCGCCACACCGACATCCCCAGCCCCTGCCACACCAGGTGACACGCTGATCCCTCTGGGTCCCCTGTGGTCTTCTGGGACCCTTGTCTGCATCCCCCAAGGGAGGATCTGTTTCTGACCGCTCTTGATGTATGCCAGGCATGTGTGTCCTGGCAAGTGGCATGTCAGTTGGCTGAAACTTCAGGATCTACAGTCTCTGCAGCATGCGTTCTCTGTGCTCACGGGCGTGTGTGTGTGTGCGTTTAGCAAGAGAGGGCTGGGTCTCTTCCCGGCTCCCTGTCTTGACAAGAGGTGGCAGGGATGTACTGCAGTCATTTGCCAGACTGTCTCCAATCACTGATGACATCCATTCCCTGCCAAAGTGTGCGGCTCCCGTTGAGATGCGAGCCAAACTGAGCCTCCCATAGTCATTTGCTCAGACATGTACAGGTAGAGAGGTTCCGAGGCTCTGCGGGCACTGTGCCTGTGGAGATCACAGCACCCCCGAACCGCCATTCCCTTGCCCCCCAGTTCCCTTGGCCTCTCCTCAGCTGGCGGGTTCCCTCACCCCCACCCCTCTTCCTGCTCCTGTTCCTTCTCATCTTCTTGAGCATGTGACCTCTGAGCAGTGGCACTAAGGGTACGGCATTGGCCCACAAGCCAGGGATGCCCTGGGTGATGGCACTTCTCTGACTCAAGGGACGCTTTCTCCTCTGATGGTCCTTCCTCTGGAGCTGAACGTAGGCTGTGGGGTCTTTCTCATTCGGGGATCTCAGCTCTACCTGTAGGGCGGCCAACGCCTCCATCTCCTCCAGTGGGGTCTGGTACCTCGAGGCTCCTGTCCTTGGATTTTCTTGGCCCTGCTCCTCCAGCTTCTCCTCCCATTCCTATGAGGGCAGCTTCCCCTGCTCCTCCTCTGCCACCCCTTCAACCTCCTCAGTGGTGTCTTCCACCAGGAGCAAGACACTTGCTGGACCACACCACCTCTCTGTCCTGCAGAGCCGCTGTTTCTTCCACTGCCTCCCCGCTGAAGAAGGCAGCCTCCTTGCCTGGTGGGCCACCTGCTGCCTGCAACCTCCCCAACGGTCCCAGCGCACCAGCAGGTCTGAGGGCCCCGGCACCCTGAATCCTCAGGCTCACACCAAAGAAAGCCCGGGGTCTCCGGGAGCAGCAGGACACATGGAAGGATGATGCCAACACAGGTGCTTAATTCGGCGTGCCTCAGAATCACCTGGGTCTCACATGCTGTAAGCAGAGCTGCTCTGAAGGAGACTAGGACACGTGAAGCCCCCAAGCTTCCAGCCTCAGCCTGTCACCTGCTGCCCGCGTGACCTGAATCCAGGCTGTGTATTCAGGCTGCGTGAGCCTGAGCTTCCCCCACAGGAGAGGAGACGGTCCTGGCCTCTACCCGGGTATGCCTTCAGGCTTCACCTCCTGACCCCCTCACAACCTCTGTGTCTTGTCACTTACCTCTCATGGCAGGACCTTCCTCCTGGGGATAATACTGCAGGGGCTCGACTCACAGGCCCTCTCCAATGATCTGCTGGCCGCATGGGGGAGGTCAGCATGTGGATGAGCAACCCCGAGCTCTCCCATGGGCAGCCAAGAACCCCAACACCAATCGTCCATTCTGGGGAGGCCCAGATGGACACCACCTCAGCAATACTTTTACATCCTCTAGAGTTGTGGTCCAATAACCAGTTGAGAACGTTCACGCTGCGGGTGTCTGGCCTGAGGCTGGGAGCTGCCATCCATCCTTACAGAAGCAGTGGACTGGAGAGGACGTTCATGCCCTATATCCAGAAGGAGGACGGGGGAGACAGGAAAGATTGAGGTAGGCGGTGCATCTGACTCCCTCTCCCACCCACCCACACTGCCCTGGGAGCCAGGTCGGACCAGTGATGCCAAGGTGGTACTCCTTAACGATCTCCCTGTTCCTGAAGGACGGGTTGTCCCGAAAGGAAACTACCAGCTTGCAGCGGGACTGGGGATGGCCTCATTGGACCAGGAGGATGGAAAAGGTGAAGGTGCACAAGCCTCCATGGTCTGCAGCTTGCCTGCCAGGAAGGCATCCACATCTTCCGTTTTTCCTTTCCAAAGGCTCATGGAGAAGGCATGCACCCGGGTCATGGGATCCCCCGACCCCCTCGTGCCTGCCCAGCACCGCCCCCCTCACCTGTCCTCAGGCTCTCTCTCTGCCCTTCAGAGCCATCATGGAGCTAAGCAAGTCTTCATCTAGGTCGCTGATGATGACAGGCATCTGGTGGTGGTTCATAATCTGCTGAAAGTCAAGGAGCCAGTCATGCCACACGCCACAGAAGGAAGAGTCTCGAGTAACAAGGTCAGTCTCGGGCAGAGCAAGGGCACTGGAACAGGCCTCTGTGAGTACTCCCTTTCGGGAGTACTTGTTTCCTTTCGGGACCTCCCGTCCTTCAGGCACAGAGAGGTCGTATGGGAGTACCAATTTGGCATCACTGGTGCTCTGCATCTGGGTACTCCCGCTTGCCCAGCCGCCACACCGACATCCCCAGCCCCTGCCACACCAGGTGACACGCTGATCCCTCTGGGTCCCCTGTGGTCTTCTGGGACCCTTGTCTGCATCCCCCAAGGGAGGATCTGTTTCTGACCGCTCTTGATGTATGCCAGGCATGTGTGTCCTGGCAAGTGGCATGTCAGTTGGCTGAAACTTCAGGATCTACAGTCTCTGCAGCATGCGTTCTCTGTGCTCACGGGCGTGTGTGTGTGTGCGTTTAGCAAGAGAGGGCTGGGTCTCTTCCCGGCTCCCTGTCTTGACAAGAGGTGGCAGGGATGTACTGCAGTCATTTGCCAGACTGTCTCCAATCACTGATGACATCCATTCCCTGCCAAAGTGTGCGGCTCCCGTTGAGATGCGAGCCAAACTGAGCCTCCCATAGTCATTTGCTCAGACATGTACAGGTAGAGAGGTTCCGAGGCTCTGCGGGCACTGTGCCTGTGGAGATCACAGCACCCCCGAACCGCCATTCCCTTGCCCCCCAGTTCCCTTGGCCTCTCCTCAGCTGGCGGGTTCCCTCACCCCCACCCCTCTTCCTGCTCCTGTTCCTTCTCATCTTCTTGAGCATGTGACCTCTGAGCAGTGGCACTAAGGGTACGGCATTGGCCCACAAGCCAGGGATGCCCTGGGTGATGGCACTTCTCTGACTCAAGGGACGCTTTCTCCTCTGATGGTCCTTCCTCTGGAGCTGAACGTAGGCTGTGGGGTCTTTCTCATTCGGGGATCTCAGCTCTACCTGTAGGGCGGCCAACGCCTCCATCTCCTCCAGTGGGGTCTGGTACCTCGAGGCTCCTGTCCTTGGATTTTCTTGGCCCTGCTCCTCCAGCTTCTCCTCCCATTCCTATGAGGGCAGCTTCCCCTGCTCCTCCTCTGCCACCCCTTCAACCTCCTCAGTGGTGTCTTCCACCAGGAGCAAGACACTTGCTGGACCACACCACCTCTCTGTCCTGCAGAGCCGCTGTTTCTTCCACTGCCTCCCCGCTGAAGAAGGCAGCCTCCTTGCCTGGTGGGCCACCTGCTGCCTGCAACCTCCCCAACGGTCCCAGCGCACCAGCAGGTCTGAGGGCCCCGGCACCCTGAATCCTCAGGCTCACACCAAAGAAAGCCCGGGGTCTCCGGGAGCAGCAGGACACATGGAAGGATGATGCCAACACAGGTGCTTAATTCGGCGTGCCTCAGAATCACCTGGGTCTCACATGCTGTAAGCAGAGCTGCTCTGAAGGAGACTAGGACACGTGAAGCCCCCAAGCTTCCAGCCTCAGCCTGTCACCTGCTGCCCGCGTGACCTGAATCCAGGCTGTGTATTCAGGCTGCGTGAGCCTGAGCTTCCCCCACAGGAGAGGAGACGGTCCTGGCCTCTACCCGGGTATGCCTTCAGGCTTCACCTCCTGACCCCCTCACAACCTCTGTGTCTTGTCACTTACCTCTCATGGCAGGACCTTCCTCCTGGGGATAATACTGCAGGGGCTCGACTCACAGGCCCTCTCCAATGATCTGCTGGCCGCATGGGGGAGGTCAGCATGTGGATGAGCAACCCCGAGCTCTCCCATGGGCAGCCAAGAACCCCAACACCAATCGTCCATTCTGGGGAGGCCCAGATGGACACCACCTCAGCAATACTTTTACATCCTCTAGAGTTGTGGTCCAATAACCAGTTGAGAACGTTCACGCTGCGGGTGTCTGGCCTGAGGCTGGGAGCTGCCATCCATCCTTACAGAAGCAGTGGACTGGAGAGGACGTTCATGCCCTATATCCAGAAGGAGGACGGGGGAGACAGGAAAGATTGAGGTAGGCGGTGCATCTGACTCCCTCTCCCACCCACCCACACTGCCCTGGGAGCCAGGTCGGACCAGTGATGCCAAGGTGGTACTCCTTAACGATCTCCCTGTTCCTGAAGGACGGGTTGTCCCGAAAGGAAACTACCAGCTTGCAGCGGGACTGGGGATGGCCTCATTGGACCAGGAGGATGGAAAAGGTGAAGGTGCACAAGCCTCCATGGTCTGCAGCTTGCCTGCCAGGAAGGCATCCACATCTTCCGTTTTTCCTTTCCAAAGGCTCATGGAGAAGGCATGCACCCGGGTCATGGGATCCCCCGACCCCCTCGTGCCTGCCCAGCACCGCCCCCTCACCTGTCCTCAGGCTCTCTCTCTGCCCTTCAGAGCCATCATGGAGCTAAGCAAGTCTTCATCTAGGTCGCTGATGATGACAGGCATCTGGTGGTGGTTCATAATCTGCTGAAAGTCAAGGAGCCAGTCATGCCACACGCCACAGAAGGAAGAGTCTCGAGTAACAAGGTCAGTCTCGGGCAGAGCAAGGGCACTGGAACAGGCCTCTGTGAGTACTCCCTTTCGGGAGTACTTGTTTCCTTTCGGGACCTCCCGTCCTTCAGGCACAGAGAGGTCGTATGGGAGTACCAATTTGGCATCACTGGTGCTCTGCATCTGGGTACTCCCGCTTGCCCAGCCGCCACACCGACATCCCCAGCCCCTGCCACACCAGGTGACACGCTGATCCCTCTGGGTCCCCTGTGGTCTTCTGGGACCCTTGTCTGCATCCCCCAAGGGAGGATCTGTTTCTGACCGCTCTTGATGTATGCCAGGCATGTGTGTCCTGGCAAGTGGCATGTCAGTTGGCTGAAACTTCAGGATCTACAGTCTCTGCAGCATGCGTTCTCTGTGCTCACGGGCGTGTGTGTGTGTGCGTTTAGCAAGAGAGGGCTGGGTCTCTTCCCGGCTCCCTGTCTTGACAAGAGGTGGCAGGGATGTACTGCAGTCATTTGCCAGACTGTCTCCAATCACTGATGACATCCATTCCCTGCCAAAGTGTGCGGCTCCCGTTGAGATGCGAGCCAAACTGAGCCTCCCATAGTCATTTGCTCAGACATGTACAGGTAGAGAGGTTCCGAGGCTCTGCGGGCACTGTGCCTGTGGAGATCACAGCACCCCCGAACCGCCATTCCCTTGCCCCCCAGTTCCCTTGGCCTCTCCTCAGCTGGCGGGTTCCCTCACCCCCACCCCTCTTCCTGCTCCTGTTCCTTCTCATCTTCTTGAGCATGTGACCTCTGAGCAGTGGCACTAAGGGTACGGCATTGGCCCACAAGCCAGGGATGCCCTGGGTGATGGCACTTCTCTGACTCAAGGGACGCTTTCTCCTCTGATGGTCCTTCCTCTGGAGCTGAACGTAGGCTGTGGGGTCTTTCTCATTCGGGGATCTCAGCTCTACCTGTAGGGCGGCCAACGCCTCCATCTCCTCCAGTGGGGTCTGGTACCTCGAGGCTCCTGTCCTTGGATTTTCTTGGCCCTGCTCCTCCAGCTTCTCCTCCCATTCCTATGAGGGCAGCTTCCCCTGCTCCTCCTCTGCCACCCCTTCAACCTCCTCAGTGGTGTCTTCCACCAGGAGCAAGACACTTGCTGGACCACACCACCTCTCTGTCCTGCAGAGCCGCTGTTTCTTCCACTGCCTCCCCGCTGAAGAAGGCAGCCTCCTTGCCTGGTGGGCCACCTGCTGCCTGCAACCTCCCCAACGGTCCCAGCGCACCAGCAGGTCTGAGGGCCCCGGCACCCTGAATCCTCAGGCTCACACCAAAGAAAGCCCGGGGTCTCCGGGAGCAGCAGGACACATGGAAGGATGATGCCAACACAGGTGCTTAATTCGGCGTGCCTCAGAATCACCTGGGTCTCACATGCTGTAAGCAGAGCTGCTCTGAAGGAGACTAGGACACGTGAAGCCCCCAAGCTTCCAGCCTCAGCCTGTCACCTGCTGCCCGCGTGACCTGAATCCAGGCTGTGTATTCAGGCTGCGTGAGCCTGAGCTTCCCCCACAGGAGAGGAGACGGTCCTGGCCTCTACCCGGGTATGCCTTCAGGCTTCACCTCCCTGACCCCCTCACAACCTCTGTGTCTTGTCACTTACCTCTCATGGCAGGACCTTCCTCCTGGGGATAATACTGCAGGGGCTCGACTCACAGGCCCTCTCCAATGATCTGCTGGCCGCATGGGGGAGGTCAGCATGTGGATGAGCAACCCCGAGCTCTCCCATGGGCAGCCAAGAACCCCAACACCAATCGTCCATTCTGGGGAGGCCCAGATGGACACCACCTCAGCAATACTTTTACATCCTCTAGAGTTGTGGTCCAATAACCAGTTGAGAACGTTCACGCTGCGGGTGTCTGGCCTGAGGCTGGGAGCTGCCATCCATCCTTACAGAAGCAGTGGACTGGAGAGGACGTTCATGCCCTATATCCAGAAGGAGGACGGGGGAGACAGGAAAGATTGAGGTAGGCGGTGCATCTGACTCCCTCTCCCACCCACCCACACTGCCCTGGGAGCCAGGTCGGACCAGTGATGCCAAGGTGGTACTCCTTAACGATCTCCCTGTTCCTGAAGGACGGGTTGTCCCGAAAGGAAACTACCAGCTTGCAGCGGGACTGGGGATGGCCTCATTGGACCAGGAGGATGGAAAAGGTGAAGGTGCACAAGCCTCCATGGTCTGCAGCTTGCCTGCCAGGAAGGCATCCACATCTTCCGTTTTTCCTTTCCAAAGGCTCATGGAGAAGGCATGCACCCGGGTCATGGGATCCCCCGACCCCCTCGTGCCTGCCCAGCACCGCCCCCTCACCTGTCCTCAGGCTCTCTCTCTGCCCTTCAGAGCCATCATGGAGCTAAGCAAGTCTTCATCTAGGTCGCTGATGATGACAGGCATCTGGTGGTGGTTCATAATCTGCTGAAAGTCAAGGAGCCAGTCATGCCACACGCCACAGAAGGAAGAGTCTCGAGTAACAAGGTCAGTCTCGGGCAGAGCAAGGGCACTGGAACAGGCCTCTGTGAGTACTCCCTTTCGGGAGTACTTGTTTCCTTTCGGGACCTCCCGTCCTTCAGGCACAGAGAGGTCGTATGGGAGTACCAATTTGGCATCACTGGTGCTCTGCATCTGGGTACTCCCGCTTGCCCAGCCGCCACACCGACATCCCCAGCCCCTGCCACACCAGGTGACACGCTGATCCCTCTGGGTCCCCTGTGGTCTTCTGGGACCCTTGTCTGCATCCCCCAAGGGAGGATCTGTTTCTGACCGCTCTTGATGTATGCCAGGCATGTGTGTCCTGGCAAGTGGCATGTCAGTTGGCTGAAACTTCAGGATCTACAGTCTCTGCAGCATGCGTTCTCTGTGCTCACGGGCGTGTGTGTGTGTGCGTTTAGCAAGAGAGGGCTGGGTCTCTTCCCGGCTCCCTGTCTTGACAAGAGGTGGCAGGGATGTACTGCAGTCATTTGCCAGACTGTCTCCAATCACTGATGACATCCATTCCCTGCCAAAGTGTGCGGCTCCCGTTGAGATGCGAGCCAAACTGAGCCTCCCATAGTCATTTGCTCAGACATGTACAGGTAGAGAGGTTCCGAGGCTCTGCGGGCACTGTGCCTGTGGAGATCACAGCACCCCCGAACCGCCATTCCCTTGCCCCCCAGTTCCCTTGGCCTCTCCTCAGCTGGCGGGTTCCCTCACCCCCACCCCTCTTCCTGCTCCTGTTCCTTCTCATCTTCTTGAGCATGTGACCTCTGAGCAGTGGCACTAAGGGTACGGCATTGGCCCACAAGCCAGGGATGCCCTGGGTGATGGCACTTCTCTGACTCAAGGGACGCTTTCTCCTCTGATGGTCCTTCCTCTGGAGCTGAACGTAGGCTGTGGGGTCTTTCTCATTCGGGGATCTCAGCTCTACCTGTAGGGCGGCCAACGCCTCCATCTCCTCCAGTGGGGTCTGGTACCTCGAGGCTCCTGTCCTTGGATTTTCTTGGCCCTGCTCCTCCAGCTTCTCCTCCCATTCCTATGAGGGCAGCTTCCCCTGCTCCTCCTCTGCCACCCCTTCAACCTCCTCAGTGGTGTCTTCCACCAGGAGCAAGACACTTGCTGGACCACACCACCTCTCTGTCCTGCAGAGCCGCTGTTTCTTCCACTGCCTCCCCGCTGAAGAAGGCAGCCTCCTTGCCTGGTGGGCCACCTGCTGCCTGCAACCTCCCCAACGGTCCCAGCGCACCAGCAGGTCTGAGGGCCCCGGCACCCTGAATCCTCAGGCTCACACCAAAGAAAGCCCGGGGTCTCCGGGAGCAGCAGGACACATGGAAGGATGATGCCAACACAGGTGCTTAATTCGGCGTGCCTCAGAATCACCTGGGTCTCACATGCTGTAAGCAGAGCTGCTCTGAAGGAGACTAGGACACGTGAAGCCCCCAAGCTTCCAGCCTCAGCCTGTCACCTGCTGCCCGCGTGACCTGAATCCAGGCTGTGTATTCAGGCTGCGTGAGCCTGAGCTTCCCCCACAGGAGAGGAGACGGTCCTGGCCTCTACCCGGGTATGCCTTCAGGCTTCACCTCCTGACCCCCTCACAACCTCTGTGTCTTGTCACTTACCTCTCATGGCAGGACCTTCCTCCTGGGGATAATACTGCAGGGGCTCGACTCACAGGCCCTCTCCAATGATCTGCTGGCCGCATGGGGGAGGTCAGCATGTGGATGAGCAACCCCGAGCTCTCCCATGGGCAGCCAAGAACCCCAACACCAATCGTCCATTCTGGGGAGGCCCAGATGGACACCACCTCAGCAATACTTTTACATCCTCTAGAGTTGTGGTCCAATAACCAGTTGAGAACGTTCACGCTGCGGGTGTCTGGCCTGAGGCTGGGAGCTGCCA
Source organism: Tragelaphus eurycerus (assembly GCA_935064755.1). Lineage (NCBI taxonomy): Eukaryota > Metazoa > Chordata > Mammalia > Artiodactyla > Bovidae > Tragelaphus > Tragelaphus eurycerus. The sequence goes on along the minus strand of CAKXYN010000356.1, from coordinate 3,256 downwards.
TCCATCCTTACAGAAGCAGTGGACTGGAGAGGACGTTCATGCCCTATATCCAGAAGGAGGACGGGGGAGACAGGAAAGATTGAGGTAGGCGGTGCATCTGACTCCCTCTCCCACCCACCCACACTGCCCTGGGAGCCAGGTCGGACCAGTGATGCCAAGGTGGTACTCCTTAACGATCTCCCTGTTCCTGAAGGACGGGTTGTCCCGAAAGGAAACTACCAGCTTGCAGCGGGACTGGGGATGGCCTCATTGGACCAGGAGGATGGAAAAGGTGAAGGTGCACAAGCCTCCATGGTCTGCAGCTTGCCTGCCAGGAAGGCATCCACATCTTCCGTTTTTCCTTTCCAAAGGCTCATGGAGAAGGCATGCACCCGGGTCATGGGATCCCCCGACCCCCTCGTGCCTGCCCAGCACCGCCCCCCTCACCTGTCCTCAGGCTCTCTCTCTGCCCTTCAGAGCCATCATGGAGCTAAGCAAGTCTTCATCTAGGTCGCTGATGATGACAGGCATCTGGTGGTGGTTCATAATCTGCTGAAAGTCAAGGAGCCAGTCATGCCACACGCCACAGAAGGAAGAGTCTCGAGTAACAAGGTCAGTCTCGGGCAGAGCAAGGGCACTGGAACAGGCCTCTGTGAGTACTCCCTTTCGGGAGTACTTGTTTCCTTTCGGGACCTCCCGTCCTTCAGGCACAGAGAGGTCGTATGGGAGTACCAATTTGGCATCACTGGTGCTCTGCATCTGGGTACTCCCGCTTGCCCAGCCGCCACACCGACATCCCCAGCCCCTGCCACACCAGGTGACACGCTGATCCCTCTGGGTCCCCTGTGGTCTTCTGGGACCCTTGTCTGCATCCCCCAAGGGAGGATCTGTTTCTGACCGCTCTTGATGTATGCCAGGCATGTGTGTCCTGGCAAGTGGCATGTCAGTTGGCTGAAACTTCAGGATCTACAGTCTCTGCAGCATGCGTTCTCTGTGCTCACGGGCGTGTGTGTGTGTGCGTTTAGCAAGAGAGGGCTGGGTCTCTTCCCGGCTCCCTGTCTTGACAAGAGGTGGCAGGGATGTACTGCAGTCATTTGCCAGACTGTCTCCAATCACTGATGACATCCATTCCCTGCCAAAGTGTGCGGCTCCCGTTGAGATGCGAGCCAAACTGAGCCTCCCATAGTCATTTGCTCAGACATGTACAGGTAGAGAGGTTCCGAGGCTCTGCGGGCACTGTGCCTGTGGAGATCACAGCACCCCCGAACCGCCATTCCCTTGCCCCCCAGTTCCCTTGGCCTCTCCTCAGCTGGCGGGTTCCCTCACCCCCACCCCTCTTCCTGCTCCTGTTCCTTCTCATCTTCTTGAGCATGTGACCTCTGAGCAGTGGCACTAAGGGTACGGCATTGGCCCACAAGCCAGGGATGCCCTGGGTGATGGCACTTCTCTGACTCAAGGGACGCTTTCTCCTCTGATGGTCCTTCCTCTGGAGCTGAACGTAGGCTGTGGGGTCTTTCTCATTCGGGGATCTCAGCTCTACCTGTAGGGCGGCCAACGCCTCCATCTCCTCCAGTGGGGTCTGGTACCTCGAGGCTCCTGTCCTTGGATTTTCTTGGCCCTGCTCCTCCAGCTTCTCCTCCCATTCCTATGAGGGCAGCTTCCCCTGCTCCTCCTCTGCCACCCCTTCAACCTCCTCAGTGGTGTCTTCCACCAGGAGCAAGACACTTGCTGGACCACACCACCTCTCTGTCCTGCAGAGCCGCTGTTTCTTCCACTGCCTCCCCCGCTGAAGAAGGCAGCCTCCTTGCCTGGTGGGCCACCTGCTGCCTGCAACCTCCCCAACGGTCCCAGCGCACCAGCAGGTCTGAGGGCCCCGGCACCCTGAATCCTCAGGCTCACACCAAAGAAAGCCCGGGGTCTCCGGGAGCAGCAGGACACATGGAAGGATGATGCCAACACAGGTGCTTAATTCGGCGTGCCTCAGAATCACCTGGGTCTCACATGCTGTAAGCAGAGCTGCTCTGAAGGAGACTAGGACACGTGAAGCCCCCAAGCTTCCAGCCTCAGCCTGTCACCTGCTGCCCGCGTGACCTGAATCCAGGCTGTGTATTCAGGCTGCGTGAGCCTGAGCTTCCCCCACAGGAGAGGAGACGGTCCTGGCCTCTACCCGGGTATGCCTTCAGGCTTCACCTCCTGACCCCCTCACAACCTCTGTGTCTTGTCACTTACCTCTCATGGCAGGACCTTCCTCCTGGGGATAATACTGCAGGGGCTCGACTCACAGGCCCTCTCCAATGATCTGCTGGCCGCATGGGGGAGGTCAGCATGTGGATGAGCAACCCCGAGCTCTCCCATGGGCAGCCAAGAACCCCAACACCAATCGTCCATTCTGGGGAGGCCCAGATGGACACCACCTCAGCAATACTTTTACATCCTCTAGAGTTGTGGTCCAATAACCAGTTGAGAACGTTCACGCTGCGGGTGTCTGGCCTGAGGCTGGGAGCTGCCATCCATCCTTACAGAAGCAGTGGACTGGAGAGGACGTTCATGCCCTATATCCAGAAGGAGGACGGGGGAGACAGGAAAGATTGAGGTAGGCGGTGCATCTGACTCCCTCTCCCACCCACCCACACTGCCCTGGGAGCCAGGTCGGACCAGTGATGCCAAGGTGGTACTCCTTAACGATCTCCCTGTTCCTGAAGGACGGGTTGTCCCGAAAGGAAACTACCAGCTTGCAGCGGGACTGGGGATGGCCTCATTGGACCAGGAGGATGGAAAAGGTGAAGGTGCACAAGCCTCCATGGTCTGCAGCTTGCCTGCCAGGAAGGCATCCACATCTTCCGTTTTTCCTTTCCAAAGGCTCATGGAGAAGGCATGCACCCGGGTCATGGGATCCCCCGACCCCCTCGTGCCTGCCCAGCACCGCCCCCTCACCTGTCCTCAGGCTCTCTCTGCCCTTCAGAGCCATCATGGAGCTAAGCAAGTCTTCATCTAGGTCGCTGATGATGACAGGCATCTGGTGGTGGTTCATAATCTGCTGAAAGTCAAGGAGCCAGTCATGCCACACGCCACAGAAGGAAGAGTCTCGAGTAACAAGGTCAGTCTCGGGCAGAGCAAGGGCACTGGAACAGGCCTCTGTGAGTACTCCCTTCGGGAGTACTTGTTTCCTTTCGGGACCTCCCGTCCTTCAGGCACAGAGAGGTCGTATGGGAGTACCAATTTGGCATCACTGGTGCTCTGCATCTGGGTACTCCCGCTTGCCCAGCCGCCACACCGA